>RHDR01000149.1:0-53174 GCA_009806295.1 Davidsoniella neocaledoniae
TATGTTGAAGATATCAACGTCAAACTCAGTCAGAGAGCAGCACCATGCATATGACTGATGAGGAATATAATAAATAATTTATTCTGTATGTAAAGAAAAATTGAAACAAAAATGATGTTGATATCTCCAGTTGAGGATGTCTTTGTAGTGTATTTTTTTAATAATGGTGACAAAAGAAATAAAGAATGTATAGCACTTTGCCAGCTGGCAGCTTTTGAAGGCCGAGTGAGGAGTGCTTAGTCTTCTGTAGGCTAAGTACTTTTTTGAAGACCTCCTACTATTTGTGCTGAAGTACAAAGTCACAAAAATAATGAATTGTGATTCAAAAGAGCAAATATCAGACGTATTACCCTTCCGTTTCTTAAAGTACACACATAAAAAGCCAAATAAAAAACGGTATCCAAAGAGGAAAAAAAAGACATTGTATTTTGATACTCCGATGTCTTGTAACAATTTTCCCCATAATGAAAATCACAAAGACAATCCAAAAAAAAATAAACATGTGCGGGAATATAACAAAATTGGAATAATTAATTATGGTTACACAAAGGCTTTCGACTACTCATGGAAAATGTAGATTCTTCATCTGGCGTGGTAGATCGTGATCCCTTTCATAACAAAGACCACAGTTATTGCATAGTGTCTGTTCAAAAGATAGTTAGTAAAAAAGAAATAGGTCAAATAAAAATAAGAAAGAGAAACTCGTACCTTTGGTCCAGAAGGTCCATCTCGGACTGCCCAAACTCCGGATCCCCAAGCTCTACAGTGTGAACAACGCCATGTTGCCCGTTCCATATCCGTCATGGCTAATGCATACCCACCATCCGGTGTACCGCGAACTCCACCAGGCGTGCCGCCGCGTCCACTAGGCGACAAGCTGCGGAACCGCCGCTTCTTCTTCGTCCGCTCACCACGGCCCATACGCTCTTCCTCGGCCTCAACCACAGCACCGAAGCCTGAGAATGATACCGCCATGTTTGAGCCTGTGTTGTTGCTGAAGCGCGCGGTTTCACGACGCAGCCGGCGCAGTTGTCGTTCTCGGTCTCCCTCACGTTTCTCGATTTCTTCCTTGGTTAGATATTCGATCTTGGGTTCCCATGCCTCCGCTAGGTGTTCTGGATCGTATCTCCATCCAGCGGGAGCGTCTGCTGCGGCATCATTGTTGTGTTCTTGGGCACCCCAGCCGCCAGATTCGCAGGCCTCCTTCTTCAGCTTCAGCACGGCTTCGTAGATAGCATGTGTCAATGCTGGAACCCATTCGCCGATCAAGCCCAGATCAGCACAAGTTTGTTTGGCAAATGCCTCAGCCGTGCCTGGTGGGTGTGACAAAGACCACTCAAACTGGTCTGTGTACAAAACAGTTGACAATATCAGCGAAATTGATATGATACAGCGGTATGTGTCGTCGGGGTTGAATGCGTCATCCTCGGGTGTGATCATGGTCGCCTCCGCCGTGACTGTTGGTTTCACGTTCGTACTTGAGCCATTGTCGGTGCTGTTTTGCGCACCGGCGCGAGGTTGTGAGTCCGCAATCTGTTGTGAACGGAAGAGGGGATGAAGAGCCACGCCGGCGTATTCTTCCAGCTGGGTGCGAATCTGTCGACTGATCTCAGCCACCATCTGCGTTCTGTTGGGGAGATCTAGATCCATGGCCAATGTTTGCGCAAACTGATCGGTAGTGATGAGAGTCTCGTGCAGGTTCCACAGAAAGAAATCGCGTAACTTGTATGGCGCCGTGGGCTCTGGGACTCTGAATGGTGGCAGACTCATGTCCAGATTGGGATGCATGCCGGGCATGACGGGGAATGGCCGGTCGGGAGTAAACGAAGCGATGTCGACGTCGATACGGATAGGGATCAGGGTTAGTGGCAGCGTCGCCTGCAAGGCGTTCTGCTGGTCTGTACGGATAGAGCGATGGCGGGTCCAATCTCTCCAGATAGCCTGCACTTCAACGGGCTCGTTGGTGTCCTTGCCGACAGAATCGGCCCAGTCCTGTTTACTCGACGCGCTAGCATCATCTTGTTGTAGCTGCTGTACGCGTGAGGATCGCATTGGATTACCCCGCCGGCGCGGGTTGTCCGACTCGTCGTCGATCATGTCGTCGAAGCCATCTTCGGCATAGTTGATGATTGTCGTGCCACGCTTAGTAGTGCGTGAAGAGCCGGTGGTGGCCACGGCAGAGGGGACAAAGGGCGTCAACAGCGAGTTGTTGTAGGCACGCAGACGTGGCGCGTAGGTCGACACAAAGGCCTGTGGTTGGAGTTGTTCCTCCATAATGATGACTGGCTCTAGATGATCAACGGCGACGATGTTGTTTTGTTTGGTGGGTTCGGTGGCTGGGTCAATCTAGATCAGCCTCGATCGCTCGATGAAACGTCGGAGAGCTTCGATTGGAGCAATTGGAAGCTTTACAAGGCTGAAATAGTGAGCTTGCAAGATATACACAATGCTTAGTATAGACTGCTAAGCTACTAATTGCGTATATTAACAGGCCAGAGACATCCAAGTTGGCCAAAGAAGCAGCCTTACTCAATATTATTTGATATAAGGCTGTCGCAATAAGAGTTGATGTTGTATTAAGCAGAAGTTGAGGTCTAGATAGGGCAACTCAAAGCATAACAATCAACAAAACCGAGTTTTTTAACACTGAGAATAACAACAAAGTCGAGCAAAGCGAGATTCCGAATATTGTTCTTATTGTACGTCGTGTATCGAGATATCGAATTGATCGCAAGCTTCTAGTTAAAGCAAAAGTAGCCGATTGTATGGCGCGTTTATCGCCATATTTTCGTTCAGAACGCACAGATCGCGTTGCAAAAGCTTGGATCTTGGATCCTGGAAAGGGTCCACTTTTGTGATGTGGCGTTGAATATGTGGCGCTGATCCCTAATCTTCTGTGTTTACCCTAACCACTTATACAAGCTGCTAACCCTTTTGAAATCTTGCGGCAATCACTTTGAATAAGTACACGATACCTATTCAATGGTTCTTAACAACATGCAAAAGAAGATACAAAAGAAAATAAAAAACGAACAAAAAATAAATGAATGGAAATGTAACGAGATAAGAAAAACTGGTGCATTTTTTTCAAGCTACTAAAACAATTAGATCTCTAAATTGCTTGATTTCGAGACTGAAGCTTGATTGATGTCGATTTTGGCCGCTTCGGATTAGACATGATTAGTTCACCTATCTTCTACAAACTAATATTATATTTATTGAAGCAAGAGGCGGTTGATGTAAGACTGTATTCATAAGTCTACGCATGACGATACTGTTGCTTGGATCTGATAAGAGGTAGAATCCGTCAAGAAACTGTTCCAGTTTATAAGTTTATGATGCAAGATTTAACTAATACTACCATGATGCCTAACCTGGAGGTTATGAGTTCCAATATTCACTTAGATACTTCATAAGGGATACTAGGTTTTCTAAGATGCAATAAATCCTGGTTTGTATATGGAGAACAGTGAGACTGCCGACCTTCATCTCTTCAAAATCACATTATAAACGGTAGGTCACGCAATGGAAATCTTCTACTAATAGATAAATCGAGAATAGATTGAGTATGATAAGATCAGAGCCGGTAAACGCAATGGAGTCATTGCATATGCTATTACGAGATAGTATAGGTGTTAGGGTTATAAAAACTCGAGAGTGACAAGTTAGTTTCAGGAAAGTCAAAATGAAGATTTAGGGCATTATAATCTTCCTTAGACTAATTCGCCTCCCTGATTAACTCTGAACAGGCTGATTATCATGGAATAATGTCTCTTTCCTAGCCTAGCAGTAAATGGGACTCACTAGACGTCACGTAAGTACAAATTTGTACTTGGGATATTGGTTCATAACTGTCTACTTAAAATCGGTAGACACTACTAAACTTTTAGATTAGCTTGCATTTGACTGCCGATTTCTTTTGCAGATGTCGATGAACATAGTGCTTGTATGTGATTATAAACCATAATCTGCTGAGCCCACCGAAATGCCTCTATTGATATAAAATATTCTGATAGTAGTGCATATCATAATCATAAGCTTAAACTGTAAGTGGAATTCAATCATGGGTTACCAGTCAATTTTGACATCTCACATTTCTGCTCTCCATTTAGCCATACTGAACTTGACACAGTGTACTTCGGGTTGTATATAAGCAGGTAGACGATAATGGAATGATCTCAAGTTAGACGTATACGCTAATGACCTCTTTTGAATCTACGTGATACTTGGCAGCGGTCTTGAAGATGGGGTATCTAGACGAAGAAAATTCTGATTGTTTGGAATATCTGTAGTGCTACATTACTTACTAGTAGTCTTTGCCGTACGTCTTTAGTCACTGAACATCCGTTCTCATAAATTCATTTTGGCTTGTATGAAATACACGTAGAAGACATCATGTCAAGTGGGAAATAGGGCTTGATAAATTATTGTCATCATGCTAATGAATAACAAAATGATTATATATGAATACTTGGATTGGCTTGATGAAGCTCAGGGACTATACTCGTTGGGACATAAGCTGGGCTAAATTGAGGACAATATCATTTAGGTGTATAGTGATGACTAGCAGAAATCAATTTTTTGCAGCTAATTATTATATATTAATTTCAAAAATCCTTCGAAAACCATGTTGATCAACTACATAATTAGGTCGTTGAAGTCGAACAAAAATCCGGGGAACATTGTGGCAATACGGCAGTTTTATCTTTCCGTGTTGTTTCTCCATACTTTGTGACTAATAGTAATATCAAAACCATGACTAAGTTTTTATATGGTGGTGATCACAGCTTACATATAGAGATGTTGGCCCGTATAGGTTGCTGATTTACTCAATTTTGGTTGAGGCAGAAGGAATCGTAGAAACAAAGTCCCCAAGCTTAGCCTTCAAGTAGTAATCGTGACTAAAAGATACTAGGGTCCTCTTCAAAGCTCAGCATTTAAGTAAACTTTTGTATGATATAGTTAGCTGTAGTTGGCATATTTTCTGGGGTAATTGAGTCAAGTACGTACCTCAGTCAATACTATGAAGACAAATGGCCATCTTACTTGACGTGGTGAGGTTTCTTCGACTGAAACGTAGTTGTTCAAGACAAGAAAACGGTCCTTGTTGGACTAGGCACTTAGAGTTACAGTAGATTCTCGTCAAACCCTTTCCGGCGGATAGATCTGAATTTTTAGACCGAAGTTCGGCTTAAGAGACCTATTTGCACATTCACATGGTAATATGAGCGAACGTCTTATCATAGGGTCAAGTGTACGCCCTTGAAGCTTGGCTGGATTGATGGTACTGATATCTTGGAAATCTGTTAGTATCCTTTAAAAATACAAACAAAGTCGGGGCGACCGGGCCGGGGTTATCAATAATGAGATATGCCTTTAGGCAATTTTGACAAGCACATTTTTTTAGGAAGCGTCGTTGACTGTGTATAGACGACATTACGTATGTATGTATGTACATACATAAAGATCGAACAGAAAGAACGACAGAATATCACTAGCAAGTCTTTGAAAGGATGCCGAACTAACGGCAATATTAATGATCTACTCCGACTTCTTCTAGAAGACTTCTATGCCGTCTCAAGCCAAGGTAAAGAGAGGGAGAGAAAGGGGGGGAGGGGCCGAAGGAGTTAAAGATGCACTGGCCTCCAGAAACCCAGACCCGGTGTTAGCCATATGGGCCAAAACTGATTTGATCCTGTCCTGTAGATAGGCCACGATAAACAATTGGCCGTGCCTCCTAAGAACGGGATTTCAAACTACATTCACATGCCGTAGTCGCATGTGTCGTGTACAGTTGTGGCGTTAAGTGTGAGTGGGGGTTATATGTGGTACTGAGATTTATAGTTTGTGGTTTGTTATACTATGCTGTAGCAATGAGACAGATAATATTACCAGCTCAGCGTCTTGAACGATACAAACAAATAGTATATATTCAAGCGTGATACTAGCAGACCGGCCGGCCATGACCGGACTTTGTAGAGCTCTGGCCATAAAAATACGGCGTACATGTGAGACTTTGATGATCATAGGTGGGCTTGTGCGGGTACCATTTTAAGCATTTCTTGGCATTGGCAGCCTAGGATAAGCAGTTCAAATGTAGTAGATAGAGAACCAGCTAACTACAGCTACTAGTATAACTCTTCGTATAGCGGAAAATCGCGCTAGTTCCAAAAGTGTAAAAAGAAATAGAATAAAATAAAAAGCAGTGGTACGCCATCATACATATAAGGAACATATACAAATATTGGCGTGGGTTCATGGGATGATCTTTCACTCTGATAAGAATGTATAGGAACCCGACTCAAGCGGAAAGATAACTATGAAAGCTGGACGTCATTAATTGAATTATTGTATATCTAGCCATATCGAGTAGGTTCTAACAAGTCTTGACAGAGCTGACGGCTAATCATGACTATCTGGGGCTAATACGATCCCCAAGCGGTTCTTAGTGACAAGCATAGAGATCGGCGGCGTCCACCGCTATATCTTGATATTGATGATACGTATGTACATGTATGTCTATCTAGTATTAGCCACCAAGCTAAGCTCTCCCCACTAAATAAAACGGCGCTACACAAAGCACTAGGAATGTCTCAGGACCACTGTAGTTCTCAGCTTCTCAGCCACTAGCCGGCTCTAGGAACCGCGGGCTTTTAGCTCTGTCTAACCTTTTAAGAAATGCCACTTGTGAGGATATGACGAGGAAAATCGGCTTCTCAAAATGAAGGGGCTGATTCGAGAGACGCACACTAATATGTACTGTACATGCATATCTGTATGTACCGATAGAATACACTGAAAACAGAACAATGAAAAAGGGCTGACTTTGTACTGTACTGTACTGTACTGTACTGTACTGTATTATTACCTGTAGCAGTGTTACACCCGGTGCAGAATTCGTTATCAGCCCGATGCGACGTAGCTATCACAAGAAATACATAAGAAGCAGCAAAAGAAACTACTAACAAGAATTCACCCAGGCCTCAAGTACTATCACAAGCCAAGCCAAAAAATAGTTCGGCCTTCTTATGCGCGACTGTGTAGATTTTTTTGGTGCAGCTCAGCGGCGCTATTATTCAAGCGCTGTATTCGAGCTCTATAGTGGATGCTCCAGGCGTCTAGACCGCCAAAAAAACAGCAGGGCCCGTTTTGAAGCCCCGCTGTACGCCTTTCCTGATGTATACTTTAGAACGAGAAGTCTAACATCATTGAAGTGAATTAATTTGTATCTTCTAATTAATCGCCTCGTTTTCTTGGCGAAGAAAAAAGAAAATTAAACACGAGACTTCCAATACAGATAGATAGCCAAAAAAAAACTTAAAAAAAAACTCGAACTAAACAAAAATAATTAAAAGATTTTTACACAGAGCCTCTGATACGGAAAAGCCGCCAGCAAGCGGTTTCCCAAAGCAGAAAAAGAATGCCTCCCTGCTTGCAACCTTGAAGAACGGCTTGTTTAGGTTATTTTGCATTACTTTTTTTATGGCTGTCAACTTGAGCTTGAGAACCATTCGTAGGCCAGAGCTTGTACATACATGAATCTAAGACGATCATTTTGTTGCCTTTGGAGCTGGGAATCACATCATCTCCAAATATATCAAAAGGCAGCAAGCAAAGTACGAGTCACGATACCCGTCTATAGCAAAGTCTAGTCCAACAGCAAAACAACTCTGTAAAACTGCGATATGCTGTTTGTCCCATTCATACTGTTCCTAATCAAAAAAAAGGCTCTTAATCCTTCTGGAACGAGACCCCGGCTCTGGGCCGCTGTAACCGTTCCAACGCACCATCCCAGATGCTCTCCAAGCTCAGTCAGGAAACCACATTGTATCTTTTGTCTTTGTTGGCGAAGAAAACTAATGTGGTGACAGGTCTTTGGCAGCCCAAGAAATGGTTTCTATATCTGTAGGTGTTCAAAATCCGCCACTTGATGAGACACAGAGCTTTCCTGATCTGTCAAGTACCAACTTAAATAGAGTCTTGCTCCCGCTTTTCCCCCTAGTGTCATTTTTTTCCCTTTCCAATCCGTAGAGTCCTGTATTGTTTTCCTTCTTACTATCACTTGATCGGCGTTCTATTTTGCCTTTCTTGTCTTTCTACTTATCGGTGCTACAACTCCGTCTATAATCTCCCTTTAGACGTACTCAAAAGTTCAGCTTCGTCCTCCTTATCACAGCCAACTTACACGTACCTAATATATCTCTCTCGCTCTATCGGCGCTGGTGTAATAGTACTCAAGCAACTCACTTCATCTTCTCTCACGGGCGTCATATTGTTCTCGCCTTCTCCCTCTCATACCCTCTTCTCTATCCGCCACTCTAACCTTCGGCACAATGGGCGACTCTGAAAAGATGTCGCCGGCCCTGTCGGCCGTGGATCATGCGACCGGTATGATCCTTGACCCAGAAAGCGATATGAGTGTCGACGCACAACTCAAGCGTGGTCTTAAGAGTCGTCACATTCAGTTCCTCGCTCTTGGTAAGCGCAACCCTAATACATTGAACCCTATGATGAATGATATCCTAACTAAACTCTCTTTCTCTAGGTGGTGCTATCGGAACTGGTCTGTTTGTTGGTTCGGGATCGATTCTACACAAGACAGGCCCGGCGGCCCTCTTCTTGTCGTATATCTGCATGATGGGTCTTGTGTATTTCATCATGAACGCCATTGCTGAAATTGTCGTCTATCTTCCGCTCAAGGGCATTACTATGCCGTACTTCACTAAGCGCTTTGTCGACCCGTCTCTCTCGTTTGCCGCCGGCTGGAACTACTGGTATGCCTACACCATGCTTACAGCGGCCGAAGCAACTGCTGCCGGCATCATCATCGACTACTGGAACCCGCCGGTCAACATTGGCGTATGGATTGCCATCGTGCTGGCTATCATGTTGTTCCTGAACATCATCGCTGTCGAGGTCTTTGGTGAAGCTGAGTTCTGGTTTGCCAGTATCAAGCTGATCACCATAGTAGGCCTTATTATTCTCGGTGTCGTCATCTTCTTTGGCGGTGGTCCTAACCAGACCTCTGTGCGTGGCTTCCACTACTGGAATGACCCCGGTGCCTTTGCTGAGTACGAGGCCTCCGGTAGTGCTGGCAAATTCTTGTCCTTCTGGCGTGCCTTCATCAGTGCCGGTTTCTCGTTCGTCACTTCACCCGAACTCATCGGTATTGCTGCTGGTGAATGCGATGCGCCGCGTCGTAACCTGCCCAAGGCCGCTAAGCGCTTCGTGATGCGTCTGGCCGTCTTCTACGGCTGTGCGTCTCTCGTCATTGGCATCATGGTCCCATACAATGATGAGCGTCTGCTGGGTGCTGCCGATGCCAGTGCTTCGCCATTCGTTATCGGTATCCAGAACGTCGGCATCAAGGGCCTTAACCACGTGATCAACGCCGCTATCCTGACCTCAGCTTGGTCTGCCGGAAACTCCTTCCTCTACTCGGGCTCGCGTATCCTGTACTCCATGGCCAAGATTGGACACGCACCAGCCATCTTCACCAAGACGTCCAAGAAAGGTGGTGTGCCGTGGGTTGCCGTATTGGCGACGTGGGTGCCTAGTCTTCTCGCCTTCCTCAATGTATCGACTAGTGGCGCGCGCGTCTTCAACTGGTTCACCAACATCTCGACCATCTCAGGCTTCATTGCTTGGATTATCGTGCTGATTACTTACCTGCGCTTCCGCAAGGCCATGATCTTCAACAACATGATGGACGTGCGCCCCTACCAGACCCGGCTACAACCATATGGCTCGTGGTTTGTGCTGTTCATGATTTCTCTGCTCACCCTGACCAACGGCTTCCAAATCTTCATCCCGCGCAACTGGAATGTGTCGGATTTCCTGGCAGCTTACATCACCCTACCTATCTTCTTGTTCCTTTTCATAGGCCACAGGTTAGTCACACGCAACAAGAGATGGTATATTCCCGTAGAGGAGATCGACGTCATTACTGGCAAGAAGGAGATGGATGACTTGGAGTTGATGGACCGGCCGCCTGTGGCCAAGAACTGGTTGGAGAAGGTGTGGTTCTGGGTTGCCTAAAATAGCAAGGTCTTCTGGGATACGGTACAGGAAAGGCATGGTGCGTTTGCATTTTATTTTTCATTTCACATGATATCATCACTTAATATCTTTTACATAATATACAATATCAAGTTCTCTTCATTACATCTCTCTGATCCCACAAAACACAGTCTATTCTCTCCTAAGATGTGACAACAGGCGTGTTCTTGATGATTATCAATGTTGCGTTCCTAGCCATGCAATAAATTCTTGATGATGATATTCAAAGAGCGGATCTGAAAATATGTTATCTGTGTATTTCTTTTGTCTTTCAGTCCCCGAAAAAAGGATCTTCATCCACTAGTCTACATTTCATCCCATTTTGTCGAGTATTATCGACTCTCCCGGTGATTTCAAAGCCAATATTAAGCCTACTAGTTTATCAAAGTACGGCATGTATCAGGACTATTAGCACTAGTACTAACATTTAGACGGTCAGCTTAGATATTCTCCTCAGCCACAGCAAGGAACAATCAGACGATATACCTTTTATTCTAGACTAGGCAGGATATTAAAATTATGAGAGAACTAGAACAAAAGCCACAAACAATATTACGTGACGTTCCCGCAAGCCCTAAGCAAACCCTAGTCCATTCAAAAGAGAGGATCTTAGACAATAGCCACCCCATGCCATTGATAACCCCAACCCTAATGGTACATGAACGACTTCCATGATATATTACGATGAGAAAATCAACAGAGACAATATAACACAATAACGCCACTGACTTACTTTTGATTTCTACATTTGGACACAATAAGAGGAGAAAGTAAGAAAGGTGTGATATTTTGCATTACATAGTTGCCGATCTTGTTCCGACTTTCTCTTTATTCCCCATGTTTGGGGCGTAGATCTTGTTATTGCTGCTGCTTATTACAGCGGCGATTGATTCTGATTTCCTGCCTTCTTTTCATGTCCCTCCTCTTTTCAAGTCAGACTCGAGTGCTACAAGAAAGAGCATAAGTGTGTTGTTATTGAGTTTTCTGATTGCTACCTTGCTTCCTTCTCATCCTTGAGCTTATCATATGTCCCAGTGAGCTCGAACGAATAGTCCTTTCCACGTTCGGTTTAACTATTACCGGAGATTTTAGGATATTGTAATGGAGACGAGGAGAGCTAAGAAGAAAGTATCTGTATTTGGAAAGAGGGTGAGAAAAAAGCACTAGTTGCCGGAAAGTAGCGAATCAGCAGGCTGGGATAGTCGACGATTCAAGCCTGGTCAGATCACCTTTCCGGATCCCTGATGGTGATCAACTCAACTGGGAAACTTTTTCTGTTATCTGCTGTAAGCCCTAGTATTGTGATGAAAGAAGGCCAGAAAAAACAAGGAAAAACCTAGACCGGTAGGAAAAGTTAACACGGGATCACTGACTGGATAGGATGAAGTTGGTGGGCTTGATTACAGGGTAAGTTTAGCTACTACTATTGCTATGTACTATAACTGGTATCTCTAGTTGTGGCTAAACGCTGCTGCTAGGAGTGCTAATAGAACGCCTGTCACGACTTGTATAGGAATGGTGATACAGTGCTACAGGGAACATTATACAGGCTCATGTAATATATTTAATCGGCCCTCTTCTAGCAGTAACCTTCCGAAGCTTCCTCTCTGCCCTTTCGGCCTTGAATAGACACTTTATTATGTTTGAGTCTGAATTTACTATATAACAGCTATTTCTGAGAAAATTTACTCAACCTGAAATAGATCCCTAGTTAATTAACTCACGGAATGGAAAAAAGAACAATCAAAGAGATGGAAGAGATGAAGCGATGAGAAGGGCAACATTCTTATCCAAGTCTTACTCGAACAAGAAATACAGCATAGCATAGGCGGTGGTGGAAATGAGTTACAGCATCACTTGGGTGAGAAGATGACCTAGCCAGCTAGAGTAACTTCATCTAAGAGTTCTTGGCTCCCGAGGAAGATGCGAGGGGACAGCAAAGGAATAGAGTGTCTTGGGGTGGCGGCACACGACAGATCATCCAACATCTTTACAGGCATATATATATATATAGTGAGTGGTTAGTAGTATTGGCTTCTTGTGCATAACTCACCAAGCATAGTGTTCAAGTGATATGTATCATGTACTGTACCGTTCGCCCACGGCAGAGCCTGTCACTCTCGATTTCATATAGCGAGCCTCCCGCAACCGACTCAGTAAGTTGAGTGGAAGACGGAGAAAAAAAATATGACTAGAATGCTGCTCTGAATTTAGTTAGTTATATTTGACCTCTCTCGGACATTCTAATCAAGTTACTAGGAAGCGAGACGCTTAATGATGACTCGTCGTTGTAAGAGGTGGAAATCAAGTAGTAAAAGTCCGGTAGAAACAGGTAGAACCAGAGACGCAATGTGTTTTGTAAACGATGGAACAAGAATAGTCGCCAGATAGATAATTAGACAAGCAAACAAATAAGCAAGCCTGCATCGGTGCGTCGATCTCTGATTTGCGGTACTATGTCTGGTTGGGACCCCCCCCCCTCCCTTCTCTACTCTTTCTTAGGTAATATATATGCCGCTATCACAGGGCTAGTAAGTACTTGAAGAAGATAAAAAGAAAGATAAATAGAGAAAGAAACAGGAAGAAAACAAAAGAGAGAGGAAAGGACCCAATCCGTTGCTTATCTTAATAGTAATGCTGGAAATTGACGAGGTAGGCAGACCGGAATGGACTAAAAAAAGTAGGGCTATCGACGACACCCACTTCGCCAAACTTCGGCTATTAGACATGATCAGCACCGAGCGCGTAGAAGCCGTAAGATAATGCTTTAGCCTTTTGGTGTGAGAGAAGAAAGATTGCAAGAACAGCGAGAGAGAGAGAAGAGAAGAGAGCAGTGGCTGGAGGGGAAAGAAGATACCGGGACGGCTCTCCCCTTTCGAGGATAGTACATATAAGGCGGGAGAGCAGAAGAAAGATAGAGCGACCCTATATATATTGTACATAATCGTTGGATTGTCCGCCTTCTTTCTCGTGAATCAGCCAACTGCGTCTCTGATTCGGCAAGTTGCCTCTCTGCCTCAATATTCCGTTCCCCTCTCCTCCTCAAATCTGGGACAGATACCCCAAACACTTCTCTTTTTATCATCTTTTCTTTCCACTGTTCCCGTTACAGCCTTCTGTCTCACGTCAATATATCTTGCCTTGTTTTTTTCTTTCCTTCTCTGTGTTCTTTTGTCCTTGTTATACTATCAGTGTCTCGGTCTGAAACCGCGTCTGTTAAGCTATACATCAGCAGCACCTATTACTTCATATATAGCGTGAGCAAGTAATATAGGCGGTAGATCGGGTTATATCAGCGATTTATTAAGCATGAGCCGCACGCCGTTGTATACCCTCGCTTTAGTCGGGTAAGTTCCTCTTTTTTCCTTTGCCTAGTAGCTCTAGGTTATAACTCCTACCAGTTCTTCGTGTCGTCTCGATTAGATTCGTCTTGGGGCGACCCTGTTGACTCGGCTCTTGAGCTAGTTCTTCCTTGTTCCTTTCTCTCGCTTGGCTTGTCTTAACTAACCAACCCCCCTCTTCTTCTGGTTGGGCTTGTCTATAGGTCATGCTCAGGTAGCGCCAGCCGTCATGACTTCATCGGTGTCATTGAACTATACGTGTACGAGCGCTTCACAGCCGAGAGTTTTGATTCCTATCCTCAGCCCAAGTTAGCGCCAGACGACATTTTAGTCCTAACCCCGCGCTACTTCCTTCCATCCTCGTTCCGCATCGTAATCAACAAGCTAATCCATACCTCGCTTCCCCCAAAGTCGGGGTTTGACGTCTTCTCGACACGTTATCGTGCTAAGCGTACTCGTGAGCTCTTTCGCACTAACAATATCAAGCTGTTCCGCAGCCTGATCGTCGACCTAGCTGACCGCGTGCGCCACGTCGAGGCCACCAAAGCCGCCTTCGATGAGCTGTACGAGCGTAGCAGCCCTAACACTATTGCACGTAGCTTTGGCCGACAACTCCATAACAACATATCCCTGCTAGGCCGTCAGCTTGGGCTGCCCGAGGAAGAAGGCCGTAGTCTGTGTGCCACATTGGACCGTATTCTGACGGCGCAGAGCGTGCAAGATCGCTGGGCAGCGACTATTCGCCTACTCGTACCGCTAGAGCGTCTAGTCGACCGTCACGTGGCGCTACGCGGCGAACAGGTACGCGCAGAAAACGCTGCGCTGGTCCGCGAAGCTAACGAACTATTAGGCGGCGCCGGGCCGTATATCAACGAGGAAGAACGTATCGCACAGGACGAAGAGGAGGCCGAACTCGAGGCCGACAAGAACTGGGACTATGTGCGCAATAAAGTTAGTAGCTCGTCTGTCGAGCACACGGCCGATCTAGACGCAGATCTGGAGACGCAACATCTCGATGCCTGGACGGCTAACTTGCTACTCTTGAACGGTATGACGGCTATCTTTCGCCGCTATCTAAGCTCGTCTGATCGCAACGATGCTGGTCGCTATCCGACTATCAACCGTTTAGTAATTAGTGAGTTGACGAGAACCAAAGGCCGCTTTAGTTGGGCGGTGGGTTTACAGAGGCCGACTCTCAAGGCTGCGTTGGTGTCGATATAGGTTGGTGCGGAGGCAGATTTAATGAATACGAGAGTGTGTATTGGTTAGGGTGGGAAATTAATATGGGATATAGGTACATGCATATACAGACATATATTGCAAATGATATTAATAAATAACGAGATTGAATAGCTATTCAAAGTTCTCCCCCAAAATGCCAATAAGAAGACACATTCTTCATACTAGATATCACATCAAGGTAACCCAAACAAATACTAGATAGCCACGCCGGCAAGATAGTTGCTATACACGTTATAGTTGCCTAACGGACCGTCGTCTCCCAGAATCGAATACCAAACATGAGAGAAATAGCCTTTAAATTCCGGCTCCGTCAAGACCTCACGCCACACAAGTGCCGTATCATGGACTGGGTTTCTAAAGACACCACAACCTAAAGCACCCAAAAGTAACGCCGTAGCTCCATTGTGAGCTGCTGCTCTTAGCGTCATGCGTGCCTTGACCTGGAAGATCTCACGCTGCTCGGGTACTTTGAACACCTGAGGGTCTTGCATGACATGATGCACCACAAGGCCCTTCTTCTTTATCGAGCCGGGCACGTACTCTGCTGCTACAGTTACGACGCTAAGAACCGGCAGATCTTGCACAGACAGTCCGAAGCCAGCGTCAACATCATCGCCGGTGTCCGTGTACTTGACGTGGCCGGAGCGGGCATCAGATCGATGCACAAGCACGTCCGGATGGAAGATGGCGTGGTCCTTAGTGAAAGGATACTTGGCCGCCTTAAGAGATTCGTACAGTGACGTGCGGAAGCAGATGGCTTCCTCCTGCGCCATAGCGCCGTTCTTATAGCCGCCGCCAGGTGTCTTGGCGTTGGCAAAATTGAGCAGTGCCACGCGACTATTAGGCACTGGAGAAAGCGGCGAACCAGCGTTGGCCCTCTCCGACTCGATGACGGCCTGTAACTTCAGCGCGGCAGTTACTGTGTCTTCGTTGATCACGACGATGCGTGTCGATGCGAAGCCTGGCGAGTCAGCGGCTTCTAGTGCCGGTAGGGCTGCTTCACTCTCGTACTGGATGAAGCGCCGGCCGTCAATGTCAGCGCGCTCAGCAAGCATCTGTGGAAGCATGGACTGGTTCTCGGTGGCTACTTGGACGTTAGAGAGCCGTTTGGGTGATTTGCGCGAGAGGCGATGTGGGACATCTGATTTGCTGTATGGTATGCGCGCAGCAAAGGGTCCTTCGGCGGCAGACATGTTGGTGTTTCGTTCGGCGTATTGACTATGGTGAGATCTCCGGCGGTGTATTTGACGGTCACGGTAGTTGTGCCTGCGCGAAGAGTCGTCTTGACTGTTGAATGTACTGTATAGCCGCTTATCTGGGGATCTGCTTGTGCCTGAAGAAGATGTTCTGTCTCTGGATCTACTAGTGTAGTGCGATGAAATCACGGAAGTCTCTAATTGATTCCTTTGAAACGAGGCTTTTCTTTCTGGCTTGGAACTTGAGGCTTCAGCACGAAAGAAATCAGTGATCTTACGCGACGGCCCTTCCTTCTTTATAGTCACCACATTGTCGTTGGTCAAAGATTCACTTCCTACCATATCGCCTTGTCTTGACTTCACAGATGCCGTGTCACTAATATCGTACCGAAAGTCGACACCTCTTCAAAGAATTCAAACTATACCAAAAACGGCACAGTATGTACTTGTATATAGCCTCTTTTGTTCTTTGTTTTTTGTTTGAATCTCGCCTCTTGGCTGTTCAGACAGCCTGTCAAAGAAATTCTTTGATAGCAATTTCTAAAGCTGTGAATTTCCTAGGTTTAGGGAAAAGTGAGAAAATGGTAGAAGAAATTGAATATACTGAATAGTTCTGCCTGTCAAATGAGAGATAATATGTAGGTCAATTATCATTGTTTGTTCATGTCCTTTCTATGAAGCTGCCTAAATCCAAGTCCAATATATAACCCTACGAATATAAGACTAACCCTACTGGTTGATATGGATCTTTGTGTCACATCTTGATTGTACTCGGAGTTAAGAAAAAATGAAGTCACTGTTGCTAAGATTAGAATCAATGATGAATACGTCAAAAGCAGTGACTTGCTAGAAATTGCTTGGCTTGTTAAAATTTACATGCGACCGATTCTTCGGTTTGTTCCTGCATGGTAACATATTAGTTAATTGTTTATCGATTAATCAGCGCGGCACAAGATATGTCTTTGTTTCTTGGTATGTTAATTGTCCACCATTATGATTGAATAGCCGCTACGGTCTCTGTACAACAGACAGCCCGTCCCTAATTATCGATAGTTCGTGTGTACAGGCTTTATTCTGATCGCGTGCTCTATTCTCGAACAGTGGCCTTTGATAAACTTCCCGGTCTCGCCGCACTGGCTTATGGACAAATAGACAAAATGGTCAGCACAGACCTGTCGAATAAAACTCTACGATAATGCTACTACAATACTACCCGGCATTGTTGTGAAAGGGAGGAGACAAGCTTCTAGATTGCCCCCCTTCAGGCCTTAATGAATGTAAATAGTCTGTCTGTGTTCAAGGATATGAAGTCTATAGTTGGAATCATGGGATATTTTGATTCAACTCGGTAGTGTATGTAAGAGTCACAGAGTCTAACTCACTGTCAAATAGCAACCTACATACGTACAAGAAGAAAAGATGAATTCTTGATAAATAATGCTAGTCAATGAGAGGATCATTTGAATACGTACGAGTGATGCGAATAATTGCGTACACATAATCGATACGAATGCACTGCCCTTGCTTACAACAGAAAAACAAAGGCCATTAAGACGCTCTTCTCGAGTACAAACTAGGCTTGATTGATGGGCGAAGAAAGGATTTATAGAGCGCTGCACTAGAATAAGACTAAAAGATAGCTTAATCTGATTGGGAATCCTGGGACAAGTACTAAAAGCAGTCTATTCCAGGTCCTAGACGTTACAATGGAATGGCCAAGCCGTTAGAAGGGTCGAAAGAATTGACTTTGCTTGCTTTGAGTACTAGCATGAGTAAAAGTCTAAGGGCGGGTGAAACAGAACCACGGGCTAGGGAGCGAAAATGTGCCGTGTGTGTTGCTGCTCACAGACGATAGCCATGTTATTGATTCTGTATCTGTATGTGTGCAAACATCAGTTGAGACTTACCGTGCTACTAGTATGTTGCACTGCAGCCGTCAATATAGAACAGTAAGTGTATATGCTTGCGGGAAGAGCCGAAAGAGAAAGAGAGGGAGAGACTGAGAAATATAAGGGTATATACATGTACATATGATGTAGGCTTTAGATATGCGAAGATGCCGGCTATATAGTTGGGCTGACTATAGCGGCCTGGCTAAATGCAAAAACTATCTGTAGTTGTATGTGCTTAGTAAGTTCTTTACAAGGACAAATAATATCGGGCCAGCGTACTGCTTCCGTGACATCGACAGAGTCATATTGAGACAATACAGGAACAATTGGCCGGAGACAGCCTATCCTATCTATTCATATTGGTCTTGTCAAGGGCTCTCCGATCTGTAGAGTGTTTCTGAAATGCGGATGGCTGATATTGAGTCTAGTTGCACTAAGAGTTATAAGGCTTGAATTATGGCTTTGTCCTTTGTCTGGCAAGCCTAATGGTTGGCTTTGACAACTACATAGTTCTCCGAGTTTGAATACGGATGAACAAAACCAAGACATAGAAAGACGGACTAGAAGACAAGCGAAACAGGGGCTTAGGCCATAGGCTAGTTATTGCTTCTTCTCTTCTACATAATCTTCTACATAACAGAGGGCACAGGGGAGGTTTACTTGGCTGCTTGTAAGTTGTCAAGATATGTATTTGTAGATACTAAATGTACATGTATCATGCACAGCCACGATTCCGCTCTTGTCCTCGGATCCAAGAACGAAGGTTCCAATGCTGGAAAAAAAGCCTTCTGAGAACCCGAGGAAGGGTAAGGGAAGCCAACCCCGGCAACTCTGAAGAATAAGCAACACAGTCTAGATAGGCAGCATTGTAATTTTGTGCTATGATCAGACAGAGCAGCGAGTTGAAGCTTGCCAACAAGAAGAACTTATTGTAAATGTTCTAGGACTTGGAAAGTTGAAACGTAGCCATAAGCAGGCCATAACTATATGCAGTATTTTGTTGTAACTGGGAAGAATCATATCCAGAGAAGCACCTTGTCTGCATGGCATCAGCGTGTAGTTCTTGCGTTATTCAATCGTAGATTTCCAGTCAATCCGTACTCAATAAGGCCCTCCTCTCCTTAGCTATTGCAGCTGAGACGATCGATAAATCGCCGCCGAGTATTGGCTGGGCCAGCCGATTTTTTTTTCTACAAGGCCCCTTTCATGCAGGGAGTATGGCGTCCAGTGAATCTGCAATACAACCCAAGGAAGGATTTAGAAGCAGTAAAGTAGAAGAAGGCGAACAAACTAAGAGAATGAGAATGATACAGAAGGCGGGTGAATAGAGTCGGAGACGGATACCCAAAAGCTTGGGTTAGCAGGCGGCCTAACTTATGGTTATCCTGTCCGCCCCGGGGGACCTTGGGCTATTACAGCAGGCGCAAACATCAGTACAAACGAAGTCTTGCGTACTCAACACTAAGATCGGCGGCTTTTTAGCTGGGGTTCTGGTAGGTAGTCTGGTCGACTGATTATATGACATGACGCATGGCTAGCGAAGATCGTGAGATCGCCTCTTTGGCGGAGATTGTCAGAATGTCGTCATGTGCGTCCGCAAGCAGCACGATAGTGAGTATTTAGCCTCGTCGATGGTGCTGATAGGCAATCTAGATCTGGCCCTTTGATTTTTGGGTCTTGATTAGCGTTTTTGCCATACACCAAAAGAAAAAAGAACATGATAAATGGACGCTGAGATGTGATTGCTTGTACGATAGAAAAAGGCCAGGCGGGTTCCCCTGTAATGCAGCCAGCCCACCCACTATAAAGGCACTGACAGACCCCTGTAATGACGCCCATTTTAGTGCGTTTCTTGCCATTCTAGGCGATGATTATAGTAGCCATACACACTTATAGTGGAGCAAATAATGGAGCAGGGGCCAACACAAAGCGTCGATTTTTAACTTTGCGGCGACCGAATTCCTGGCTGCTGCCCAATTGGGACACGGGCCCCATTTCTTTTAATTCTTTTATTTCTTTTGGCTGGAGTTGCTGGAATTTGAATTTCTTAATTCGAGTTTTATGCATTGAAGCATCTCGTGGATAATATTACTTTTAGTTCTGGTTAACTGCCTGCTTTTTTTTTCTTTTCTTTTTTGTTCCCTATCGCGATATTCTTTATTTTGTCTTCTTTTTGTGCTAGTCAGCCGTCAACTCTCGTTTTTTGCTTGTAAATCCGATAAGAAGCAAGGCTTGATAATCTTCAAGCCGTTGCTTGCGCCGCTTCTATTTTTTTCCTTCATAGTTTTATGAGCTGAAGACGGCCGCCTAAATAATAATCGCTCTCGTTTTTTATTACCTGGTCAGCGGCATTTTGGCCGCCGCATTGCAATTTGACGATCTTTTAGTTGTGTTCATGTCCCCCAGTCGTTTTCTCTTATTTTCCTGCTAGATCTATTTTTTGTTTTCTTTTCTTATTCTGCAATAGCTTTTGTCGATATTTCTTGGCCGACACTCTTCTCGATTCCTTCGTTTAATTTCTCTTCACCGACTTATCTTTTGCTCGCCAATTGACCAAGTCAACGCCGTCCGCTGTATTTCTACGCTCTACCACAAGCCATATATATATACATATCATACGTTAACTCGTATGCTTGCTCGAGATTTACCGGCCTCCAGTATATCCGATATAGCGGCTTCAACCCGGACTCGACTACAGAAAGCCTGCCGACGCCCTTTTGGCGATAGAACACCCACCTTATATCTGAAGAGTCATACGCACTATATATACGCCTGAATTTAGGACCCTGCCGACTCGCCCCGCGGCTTCAGAGAGCCTGGCTCTCCCCTCACCAGATCATCATGCTCTCTCCCAGCAATGCGAAGAAGCTCTCTTCGTCACAGGAAGACGAAGCTTCTATATCGAACCGGGAGCGCGCCATGATCGTCGAAGATGCCAAAACCTCCCCTAAGAAATCTACATCTCTAGCATCCCGTGCTCGTAAATTCATTGCCGAAGAGATCCTGCGCCAGAAAGCTCTTCCGCCGTCTGCCGATGGCCGCCATGTGAAGCTAGACCTTAATAAGGACCAGCCATTGATCGACGACCGCAGTGGCCAGTCATTCATCAACAACTCTATCCGTACCTCGAGATACACCGTGTTCAACTTCTTCCCGAAGCAACTCTTTTTCCAGTTCAGCAGAGTCGGCAACTTCTACTTCCTCTGCGTTGGTATTCCGCAGATGATCCCAGGCATCAGTACCACCGGAAACTACACCACAATTCTGCCGCTTATGTTCTTTGTAATGGTTACTATGGCTAAGGAAGGCTACGACGACTTGCGACGCCACCGCTTAGATACGATCGAAAACACGACCAAGGCAATGATTCTGAAGAAGGACGGAGATGGGAAAATCAAAGAAAAGCCCGAACTCAAGGTCCCCTTCAAGAAGAAGCCTGAAGCCGAAGCTGTGCGCGAGATCGACGAGGAGTATGACGGCTATCGTTGGAAGCCAACAAAGTGGTGCGACATTGCAGTTGGCGATGTTGTCCGTCTGGAAAGAGACGAGCCGTTACCTGCTGATATCGTCCTGCTACACTCTGAAAACGAAGAGAACCTGGCTTATATCGAGACCATGGCCCTGGATGGCGAGACCAACTTAAAGAGCAAGGAAGTGTCGCCTGTGATTAAGAAATGCGGTACCATCGAGGGCATCCTTGCCAACGACATCGAGGTCATTGCTGAAGACCCTAACCCCGACCTGTTTAACTTCGATGCTCGCGTTATTGCCAATGGTCAGGTCATGCCTTTGACCCTAGCTAATGTTGTCTACCGTGGAAGTGTGCTGCGGAACACGGAATTTGCCATTGGTCTTGTTATCAACACGGGCGAGGAGTGCAAGATTCGTAAGTGACATTCTACACAGCATATATATGTCGTTATTGGAGATGATAGCCCTGCTAACTCTGAATTGTCTAGGTCGCAATGCCAACCAGCACCCAAAGGCCAAGAAGCCCGCCATGGAGAGCATTGCCAACAGAATCGTCGTCATGCTGGCCTTCTACGTCATCACACTCTCTGTCGGTGTTTCTATGGGCTACCTATTGTGGCAGAGGAAAACAGAGCGCCACTCCTGGTATCTGCAGGACGCTGAAGTCAAGTTCTACCAGATCATCATGGGTTATATCATCCAGTTCAACAACGTCATTCCGCTATCTTTGTACGTCAGTCTGGAGATTGTCAAGGTTGGCCAGATGCTGCTCTTGAACTCTGATTTGGGAATGTATGACGAAACTAGCGATACACCCGCCAAATGCAACACAAACACAATTTTGGAAAATCTGGGCCAGATTGGGTACATTTTCACTGACAAGACCGGTACTTTAACCGAGAATGTCATGAAATTCCGTAAAGTCAGCATTGCCGGTACTTCTTGGCTTCACGAGGCTGATCTGCCCATCGACGAGGAGAACAAGCACAACGCACGCCAGTCTCTGCAGATGGCCCGGTTATCCATGGGCGAGAACCCTAATATTCCTGTGTCCCCAGTAGCACCGTCTGCCCCGGAGACTCTACTGTCGCCCTCTGCCGCCCCCAGAATGTCGATGATGTCCAACACGCGCCCCTCGTTCTCTGGCAATCGTCCCTCCTTTGCAGGCAACAGGCAGTCTATCTCCGGAAACCGCGTGTCCATGTCCGGCCGTCGCTCATCCTCGCACTGGCGGTCCAGCGGACGTCCTGATCATGTGCAACCCGATGTCACGTCACACGACCTGCTGGAGTACATCCGTCTGAAGCCACACTCGCTATTTGCACGGAAAGCGAAGCAGTACATTCTTGCCATGGCTCTTTGCCATACCTGCTTGCCCGAGTACCGTGATGGCGTTCTGACATACCAAGCGGCGTCTCCCGATGAGCTCGCTCTAGTCACCGCTGCCCAGGAGATGGGCTACACTGTCATCAACCGTACTTCCCAATCCGTTACCCTCCGCATCTCCGACGACGAGTCTGAAGAAACACAGACGTACGAAATCCTCGATGTCATCGAATTCAGCAGCCAGCGTAAGCGCATGTCGATTGTCTTGCGTTTCCCCGATGGACGCATTGCTGTCATCTGTAAGGGCGCCGACTCTATGATTTTGCCCCGTCTTAAGATGGCTAATGTTGCCATGCAAGCCGCCAATGAAGTCCGGAAGAGTGCCGATATCGAACATGAAATGCTCCGCCGTAGTTTGCATGAGCCCGCACCGAATATGCGCAAGAGCTTAACAATCAAGCGTAGCCGTGCCGCCGAAATTGTCGAGTCTAGCCGCAACTCTGGCATGAGAAGTCGATCGTTTGAAGCAAACCGCGCCATCAACCGTGGTGAAGCCAAACCTCGCTTGTCACTCGCCGTTAGAACTGGCTCTATGGATGTCCCTGACCACGCCCGCTCTCCCTTGTTCCCATCTAACCAGCTACCCGAGAAGTTCGCTTTCCTGGAAGAATCTACTGTGTATGACGAAATGTCTAACTTCACCCGCTGCTTCAAGCACCTCGATGATTTCGCTACAGAAGGTCTGCGCACTCTCGTATATGCGCAGCGCTTCATCACCGAAGCTGATTACAAGAACTGGAAGAAAATCTATCACGAAGCCACCACAAGCCTGGTTAACCGCCAAGAGATGATCGAGGCTGCCGGTGAGCTAATCGAGCAGAATCTGGACTTGGTTGGTGCTTCGGCCATTGAAGACAAGTTACAAAAGGGCGTTCCCGAGACAATTGAGAAGCTCCGTAGAGCGCATATCAAGATTTGGATGCTTACCGGAGATAAGAGAGAGACCGCCATCAACATTGCCCATTCTGCTCGTGTCATCAAGCCTGGCTCGGATCTGTTTATCTTGGATGTTAGTAAGGGATCTCTCGCTGACCAACTACATCACATCTCCGAAGACGTCCAAAACGAATCTGCCCACAGCGTTGTCGTCATTGACGGCATGACTCTCTCTGCCGTTGAGCAATCACCTCAGCTCACTGCTTTATTCTACTCGGTTATGCCGCTTGTCGACTCTGTTATCTGCTGCCGCGCCTCGCCTGCCCAAAAGGCTCTCTTGGTGACGGCCGTCCGTTCACAGCTCAAGAAGCTCAAGGGTGACCTGAAACACCACGGTCTGACGCTTGCTATCGGTGATGGTGCTAATGATTTGGCTATGATTTCTGCTAGTCATGTTGGTATCGGTATCTCTGGAAAGGAAGGTCTTCAGGCTGCTCGTGTAGCTGATTTCGCTATTGCTCAGTTCCGTTTCCTGCAACGTCTTCTATTGCTTCACGGCCGCTGGAACTACTCTCGTGCATCCAAGTTTATCGTTGGTACTTTCTGGAAGGAAATGTTCTTTTACTTGCCTACCGCCCTCTACCAGCGTTACAATGGCTACACGGGTACATCGCTTTACGAATCTGCTTGTCTGACTGTCTTCAACACCTTTTTCACGTCGCTATGCTGTATCTGCATGGGTATCTGGGACCAGGATCTAAGCGAGGATACACTGCTTGCCATGCCGGAGCTGTACTCTTACGGTCAGCGCAACAAGGGTCTTAACCAGGTCAAGTTCTTGCGCTGGATGGTCTTGGGTGCCTGTGAAGGTGTTATTGCGTTCTTTGGTGTATGGCTTGGCTATGGTCACTGGCAAGTTGAAGGTGACAACAATCTGTTCGCGCTTGGTAACCTTTCGTTCAGTGTGGGCGTGCTCTGGATCAACTGGAAGCTTTTCATCTTCGAGACTCACTACAAGACCTACTTTGTCATGGCGTGCTTCTTCGTGACTACCTTTGGTTGGTGGGGATGGTGTGCCTTACTTTCCGGCGTCTACTCTCCTAGCGCTGCTATCTACAACGTCAGAGGCGGTCTCTGGAACCGATGGGGTACCGAAGCAGACTGGTGGGCTACACTATTTGCAACCCTCGGTATGCTAGGTCTCTTCGAAATCTCGCTCAAGATTCTCAAGCGTCGTCTACTCGGAATTCCCCGTATTGCCGCGTGGACGGTAACGCCGCCGTGGAAGTCCTTCAGCGCTAAAGAGCGTGAGCGGAGACGACGCGAAGAAGAAGATAATGAACATGGATATGGCACGCCGGCAGCTGAGTGGCGTCTTGAGATTTGGCAGGAGATGGAGCAGGATGTAGAAATCCGCAAGACTCTCAAGAAGATGGCGCGAGATCCGTGGTTGTCAGAAGAAGAAGATGACGAGCTTGAAGATATTGAGGAGGAAGAAGAAGAAGAAGAACCTGTCACCGAAGTCTCTACGCGAGTTGCGTAAAGATAGATGCTGTGCTTGGTTTCTCAAGGCATTTATCTGCTTAGCTTCTTTTCCCTATTTCATGCAAGCGTCAACGTTTTTATGCATTCACATGTTTCTCTGCATATCTTTTTTTCTATTCTTGCTATCTTATCTTTTTCGCTTCATACTATATCCCCGGGAACTCTTTAGCGTTATTTCGAGTACGATACCTTGTTTGCTGCTTTTATCTTGGAGGGTGTTGTCTTTTTTTATTTTTCTTTCTTTTTGCTATATCTTCCACTTGCATGTGCCCAAGCAATTGCGCGCCTCTTGTATTATACTCCAGTTCTTTTCTATTGTTATTACAAGCAAGATAGTTGGCAGTTATGTCAGCTTTGACTTGCTTTTCTTATATCCAGTATTTTTTGCTTTCTTTATAGACTGTAGGCGAATTTAATTGTTAATATTCCTATGATGAATGAACTCTTCTTTTGTATATGAACTTTTGTCAGTCAAGCGACTGCTATAATTAATTTATGAATCTAGTGAATGGTTGCTAGTATCATAATTTCTTGATTCGGCCAAGGTGGGATATCGTATACAGTTCTTGCACTGTACATATACCAGGCGCATGAGGGCGGTGAAAGCAATCCAGCAACCATACTGGCACCCTTGGCAGCTAACCTGTACCGTGCATATTATACACCAAGGCACTGTCTGTTGGGGCATTAAGGACAGACACCAAAACTGCGACTCTGCGCACCTGCCACTTTGTATCAGGGACGTCACAAGGCGGGGTACTATGGCAGAATCACGAAGCGAGCCACCAAAAGGAAGGAGCAAGGTTCTAACCAACATTATGCTAAGATTCTCAAATCAATTGTCAAGTACTAGATCCGGAGCAACTTCCAGCAAGAGAAGCTTCCCTTTCCACTAGAGGCAAAAAGAAAGCAACTAGCAAAAGCTGGGAAACCACGACAAAAGCGGCAGTAGAGACAAGACCACGAAAAATCTAGGACTTTTATTTACGATTGGAAATAAATAACAGAATCTTTTGTTTTATTTTCTTCTGTTGCTATCTGAGACTTTGATCGCCGTCTTTCTTTCTTTCTCTCTTTTTTTTCAGCAACAATCTACAGCATATTTGCGAGCTATTGCGTCCTTGACATTTTGCCGTCTATTTCGATTCAATCGGATCTTACAAATAATCTACCATCTCGATCGTCATCGTCGCCCTTTAGACCAGCGATATTAGCTATTCAGCGTCTTCTTGTAAACCTTCTATTAGGCTTTGTCGTAAAGGCGCCTCCTTTAGCCCCTTCGTCCTCAGACGGCCACTACAGAAACACTACAGAAGGGGTCACAGATCTCCTTGTTTGGGACGACACATCTGATACCAACTATAGTGTCTGGAGCTTCCCTAAACTATCTGTATGCATACGAATATACAGAGATAAGGTTACTGTTATTCGGCATTTAAAGCACCACATATACCGCACAATTCGCTTCTTCTACAGTCTAGCATCATATTCCACTACGATTCTGCCCTCATCACGACCTTGCCATGCAATAGCACCATACTGGGGAACTCTTATTGCTTTTCTATAGCATCATCTACCTCTCTCGAAATCCACTCACTATGCCAAACGGCACATCACCAACAAAGGCCACGGCCGTCACTTCAACTCACAGCGAAGCCGACGACGACCATGCATCCAGCGACACCGACCTGGCCGCCTCCATCGCCACTCTAAAGCCCAGCACACCGCCGCCGCCTGCCATGACACTGTTAGAACCGATACCCTATGTTGACCCGACTCCCCCGACGCCCATCGCCAGCACGCCAGCATCGCGCGCAGCTTCCAAGGCCCGCCGGGGCTCTGACGATGATGTCATCGGTGATAGCTCGCCCGTGCGCGGCTCTGATAACGACGACGATGATGACGGCACCGAGCTCCAGAGCATTATGCTACAGTTTAGTGCCGATGGCCCGCAGCCCAGCGAGGAGGAGGTCATGAGTCCCCGCCTAGAAATAGCTTCGCCCTTGTTAGGCGCACCTTCAATCTCCGGCCAGCCGTTTGGTGGCGGCTTGGCGGGACACCAGATTTCCTCAGAGTCTGTAGCAACGACATCTAATAGTAACTCGTCGGGCTTGATTTCAGGACATCACCAGCATCCACCACGCAAGTCGAGCTTAGAGCCGCTTTCATCTGAGCAACTGCATGGTTTGGGGCTCCAGCAGCCTGTCTTAATATCATCGAGCTCGATCGTCGAACCGTCTACTCCTACTCCGATCAAGACTACCTTCTCTATCCCCAACTACGACGGCGCATCGGGTCCTGTTGGCAAAGTAGCTGCTATTGTTACTCGTTCGCGTGAACTATCTTCAGCATCGGACGATGTTGGTCCACCTGTCCCACCAAAAGACGAAGGGGCCGCCGCGTCGCCAACTAAGCCGAACCACCCACCACCCATCACCACGTCTGTCCCTCCCTCTGTGGTAGCCTCAGTTCCCTCTGCAGCGCCGACTCCAACTCACCATCGCCCACCGCCACCAGAAGCCGACCCAGAGCCATCTCTGCCGTTCGACTTCCAACGTTTCCTAGAACAGCTACGACACCGCAAGGCCGATCCTATTGCACGTTACCTCAAGTCGTTCCTCAGTGAGTTTGCCAAGAAGCAATGATGGTGCACGAGCAAGTCAAGATCATAAGTGATTTCTTGACTTTTATCGCAAATAAGATAGCCCAATGCGAGGTCTGGCGTGATGTTTCTGATGCGGGGTTCGACAACGCCCGTGAAGGTATGGAAAAGCTAGTCATGAACAGGTTATACACACAAACATTTAGTCCAGCTATTCCAGCACTTCCCACAGCCAAGGGCCGTGGTCGGAGGCCACAAGGAGAGCGGGCCAATGGACCCGGGCGCAGAGGCCAGCATCAAGAAGATGTAGAGCGCGATGATATTCTCACACAAAAAATAAATATCTACAGCTGGGTGCGGTGTGAACATCTGGATATTCCTCAGATCTCAGAAAGTGGCCAGCGATTCCTCAAGCTAGCACAAGATGGTATGTATATACAGGAAATATTCGATTAAAACTGTTTTTTCCCCTTCCCTTGAAGAACACAGACTAACTCTTGGTCGGCATTTGTAGAACTTCTCAAAATACGGACATATAGAGCTCCCCGCGACAAGATAATTTGCGTATTGAATTGTTGCAAAGTCATATTTGGTCTTTTGAAACATGCTAAGTCGGATTCATCTGCGGACTCTTTTATGCCACTGTTAATCTATGTGGTCCTCCATAGTAATCCTGAAAACCTCGTGAGCAATGTACAGTATATTCTTCGGTTCCGGAACCAGGACAAGCTTAGCGGCGAAGCGGGCTATTATCTATCATCTCTTGTAAGTTGAATGAACAGCAAAATCTGTGAGAAATTCATGGTTTTTCATTAACTAACGCAATCTCTGAATCATAGATGGGTGTCATTCAGTTTATCGAAAACATGGACCGCACAACTTTGACAATCACTGATGAGGAATTTGAGAAGAACGTGGAAGCCGCTGTCTCAGCCATTGCCGAGAAACATAGACTTGAATCTCCGCCATTGCCCCCACTACCACCAGGCGCTACAGCGTCTATATCAGAGAAACTAGCACTGGCCTCTAATCCTAGCGCTAGTGGCCCATCATCAGCCAATGCCGGCGAATCTTCTTCATCTCAAGGCCATGCAGTTGCTGACAACACCTTCAGCGATCCAGCAAGCCCTGTGACTCCTGATCAGCCAGCGCCACTCACAACACTCTTTCAGACAATTCAAAAGCCTCTTAGCACATTTGGTCGTATTTTTGGTGATGATAGTTCTGGTTCGTCTGCGTCACCGCCACCGCCACCGCCTCCACCACGGACAAATACTCTTGGGTCTTTGCCCCCAGATAGACTAGCAGATGCGGCACCATTAGATGCTCCGTTTAACATGACGTCCGAATCACCAGTACAGTCTAGATCAGGAACTACTAGTAGTACCAGTGGCAGTACGCATAGATACTCGGCGGAAGAAGCTGCAGCTAGACAAGCCAGTGCAGAGGCTGCAGAAGCACAGAGACTCCATCGTGCGGAGCATGCTGATGTAGTAGACACACTAGCAGGAATGTTTCCAGACTTGGATCGGGATATCATCAGTGATGTGGTCTATGAGAAAGAGGGCCGGTAAGTTGTGCACTTGTGGTGTTTTTCTTAGGTAGAAGTAGGGCTTTGCTAACATCTTTGTGCCTTAGAGTTGGACTTGCGGTGGACGCTTGCTTAGCACTTTCGACATAATAGTAGGAGATATAGGGGATACAGGTGTAATAATCATTGTCGATACTAGTAATTAATTTGATATTATCACATACAAACGTAGTAATGTAAGCCAAGTAAGGAAAATTGAGGTTAGGGTTTACGATCTGACGTTACACAATGCTACGAATTATGACTAAGCAGTATAGTATTTCATTCCTACATATATAAGAGTTAAGAGTTCAATGTGGTCAAACTTAAACAACATCTTTTTTGTAAGGGGTCAGCACAGGATCGTCAAGTGTTAATTGTATATCGATACCCAAATTAGCGCTGTCAAATTTCATTATCTGTAAGGCCAGAGAGCGCCATTTATATTCACCAGCAACTCCAATGAACCAAATGTAAAATTCAGACATAATGGAGCAGGAGGTTTAGAAAAAGAAAGTTTGAGTTAAAGTTTGAGATTAAGGAGATGCCAAGAATGGTTTTAGATATGTTAATGAGACTGGAGAAAATAACAGGAAATTAGAGAATGTGGATGAACTATCAACAGTATTTATATATTGTGGGACTATGGTCATTCTTTTACTATTTCAATGTTTGTTCATATAAACGCAGATAATTTACAAGCCAATCTATGTTTCTAGCACTAATTCTTGGTAATTCTTGCCCGAAGAACTCCAAATGGTATGATATCCTTCACTGCAAACAATATACTAGTTTTAGTGACCACATACTTTACAATTGTTAGAGATACAGGAATTTGCGTTGCATCTCATTATAATATCTAGACTTTTGATTTGTGAAGGAGTGTGACGAGCAACCTGCTTGTATTGCTAGTGTGTTCAGTTTTGTAGATATGGCGTTCTGACTGTTTTTGCTTGTCTAGTTCAATAAAAGGAATATATTTTGAATGTTTCACGTGTCTTGAAAACATGCGGTATTGATTATTTGTAGTGCAAATGTAGGTTAACGTGCATTTATGAGGGAAAGTACTTCAACTTTTTCCATGTACAGATATTCGTGCAACGCTCCACAATATTCTATTGATGCATGGTGGGGCGTTATTGTGGGGCGTTGTACGAGTATCAGTTCATGCCTTCAAGTTACTGAAATAATTGGCCAACTTGGCTGAATAGGATTAGTCTATTGAAGTGAATGAATGTGAGATATTCATAAGACCTAAGAAAAAATTGCAACAAGAAGTCATCGTGTGTTGTATTTTCCTATCACATGGAATGAACATGGAGGGTTGTGAACAGGGGTAGTTTGTAGTTATGTATGTTCAGCTTCATAGATACAGTGTTCCTACCGTTGCCTTGGAGTCTATCTGTCCCGATTTGGTATCTGAGTACATGTATGTAAGTCTATCTAAAAAAACAAATACAAATTTGGTGGGGCTTGATTTGAAAGCATCTAAGAGCTTTAATTTTATGGAAGAACAAAGGGACAGATGTAGGCAGGATTGGGTTTTTAAGTGGGTAGAGCAGTTCGATATCATGGGAGTTGATGAAATAATGAATGTGAATTGAAAGCACGTTGACATTCAAGGAGAGTGTTTATGTACGTCGCTGTTAAGTTCTACATAGGTTTGAAGGTTCATAGCCTGCAAATGTCACAAAGTATGTACTATTTAGTATTCAAGCGGATATAGCTAATGTTGAAGAATAAAGTTCATTTACAAGTTTAAGTCACAAGGTTTGAAGCAGAATATGAAGTAAGTAAGATGAATATATATTTTTAGTAAAAGCTAGTTCTTTTTAACGAGACGGAATCAGGATATTATAATGAAGTAATAAAGATAAAATATATGAATTAATGAAAGTGGGATATCTGAAGTGGTGCAGGTAAGATATATGCTCGGTCTATTTTAGGGTACAATGTTGGAATATGTAGATGAAGAGAGGAAGGAAACAACATATCGTTTAGAAGTGAGGAGTGTTCAGAGCCAGGCCCATTAGGCAGCCACCGATAAGGCCGGCAATGGGAATGGTCATGATCCAGGAGAAGACAAGCAGGAAGACACGCTTCCAGTTGACAGCCTTGAGGGTGCCGTTGCAGAGACCGACACCGACAGTGGCACCGGTAATGCACATGGAAGTAGAGACAGGGAGCTTGTACTGCGAGAACAGGAGCACAGTGATAGATGCACCAAGTTCCATAGAGGAGCCACGGCTGGGCGAGTGGTAGGTGATCTTGTTACCCATGACCTTCATGATGTTGTAACCGTAGGTGATGAAACCAAGGCAGATAGTCAGGGCAATAACAGCGATTTGCCAGGTAGGAACTTCAGCCTTGGCGCCAATAGCAGTGCCGGTGTTCCAGGCCGAGTACATAGCAGCCCAGACACCGACGGCGTTACCGACATCGTTGGCACCGTGAGCGAATGAGGCAGTGCAGGCAGTGATGACTTGGACGAAGCTGTACAGGTACTCGACTTCGTTGGGGTACTTAGTGGCGCTAGAGTAGACGCGCTCCATGCGACGACCTTCAGGAGTGCCCTCGATGCCGACCTGAGCAGTGTGGATATCGTAGGCGGTACCGTAAAGGCAGGCGACGACGATCATGGCGGGGATGCGCTTAACGAGGGCAATCAGGTTCTTAGTCTCGTGGATAGAGCCGGCACCCATCTTGTTGTTGTGCAGAGTGCGCATAGCCCAGGCCAGAGGACCAGTACCGGCACGCAGGTTAGCATGGTGTCTCTCCTCAGCATCGCGTAGCATCTTCTGGTAGCTCTCGTAACTAGGCTCGGCGACAGCACCCTTCTCACCGTCGAGGGGGTTGATGGCGGGGGAGGACAGTTCCTTCTCAGAAGCGCTGGAAGTTGAAGCGGCGCCGGGGGCCTGGAGATCGCCAGAGTCATGCTGGACAACGGCGTAGTCGGGAACAAGAGCGTTAACGGCATCTTCGGGGGCAGGGCGCCAGAACAGAGCAGGGCCCAGGAAGACGTGGTGCCACTTGAGGGTGTAGTCCTTCTTGATGACACGGGCGTGAACGAAAGGCATGAAGAACAAGGCAGACAGGAGAGCTAGGCCAGCACCGGAGCCGAGGGTGACACCGGCGATCCAGTTGGCAGGCTTCTTGTCCAGTCCCAGACGGGGGGAACCCTTGTATACGATGGAAAGAGTGCAGATAGTACCGGCGATCAGGAAGAAGAAGGGAGAAGTCCAGACAGCCCAGCGGACGCTGTTAGAGCGCATGTGCACAAAGACCTTGACCAGCATGAAGATAGCCGCGGCGAAGCAACCAGCAATGAAGGGAGCCATACCGAGACCGGCAAAGATAGCACCGAGACCCTGGCCGCCGTTCCAGCCCCATTGGACCTGGCTAGCACCGACGGTGGCGATACCGACACCAGCAAGAGAGGAGATGAGCGAGTAGGTTGAGGAGACGTGGGCGTTGTGACGTGTGCACCACATGACCCAGGTAGAGGCACCGGCTGAAGCGCAGGCAAAGGCGAGTAGTTGAACACCGGCATTGCCGTTGAAGGCCGCGATGGGGATAATGCCGTTCTTGATAGTCGAGGCAGTTCGGGCACCGACGGCGAGAGCTCCAGTCAGCTCAAAGATGATACATAGAATCATCGCCTGGCGGTAAGTCACCGAGCGGGAGGACACCGAAGTGGCCCAGGCATTGGCAACATCGTCTATTCAAGAGAAGATTCAGGGTTAGTGGATGGACAGGGTTATAGTTAGAGTTTCTTGTAAGATAGTTACTTACTAGCACCATTGTTGTACGCTTCTAGCAGCGCAAAGCATGTGCCGATGGCAAAGACGTAGGTGTATTCTTCCATGACCATGATGGGCAAGGAATTGTATCTACAACGGAGGTAGACGCTTTTAGGATCGAAAGAACAAAAAGGTCAGAAGAGGACGCTTGTCGTAGCAGTCAGGGAGAACTGGAGAAGAAAGCTAGAAAAGGCTTGTTGTGTTCTCTGTCTCTTGCTACAAAGAGTTCACATAATCGGCTCGGGGATAGACATCCTTATATACCAAGCATGTCGTTTGTCCATCTTCATTAGTAGGTCCCAACGCTCAGGGCAGTAGGAAAATCAAACGGAAATCTGAACGCCAAGAGAGACCATCACGACTTTTTTTTTCTTTGCCCTTGGCTGGCAAATCTCAAGCTTTCTCTAGCCAAGCATCTGCTCGCTCGATGCCCACGCGGTTCTTTGCGGGGCTCTGAGTGGTCAGAATATCTTCCCGCTGTAGAGAAAAGAAAGCTCCGAGGTTTGAGAATCTGCTACTGCTCAAATAGCAAAGAAGCTTTGACTAGCACAGTCAAAGACAGGTCCGTCTGCAGGCTTGAGATAACAATGATCCAGAAGCCACGCCCAGCCACGCCCATCAGCTCACTAGTGTTCCCTTGTCATTAGAAGTTAGTTTGGGTATAGATATCCTCACGCCCTAAGAGGTAGATCGCCAAGACTTACATGTGTACACCCTGCCTGTCTGTGTCTGAAAAGACTCACCGAAGGAAGAAATTGGTCTAGTAAGTTACATATCTGTAGATATCTATTGCTACATGTAGAAAAAAGGCCATTTTATCGCCACTCATTCTCTATAAACCAACGAAGAATAATCAATTAAAAGGCCCTTTGCGATAATAGTGGTAGTTGCCCCGGATTCCCTTCGTTCTGAAGAAGAAGCAGCTCACGTGAATCATATCTACTGTTCCTGATCTGGCTTTTCTAGAAGTTACCAAAAGACAAATAAAGAGAACCAATCAGGCCCATCACCGAGCCCCTCATTCGACGTCACCTCTTCAATTACAGAGATAAGTCATTTTCGTTACTGTATTTCATATCAGAATATCTCGTGTGTAAGGTTTTTCACTATACTCACTTATTCTTTAGTAGAGCACGTTGTTCAATTTGATTCGTCTATCTGGCGTTGTCTCTAAAGCAAAACAGAAAAAAAAGCGCGTCTTGGCTTTTTTCTCTTTTCGGGTCTTGGCAACTAAACAGAATAAGCATTTACATGCACTATGCGAGAAAAGAAGAAAAATCGCCAAGTCGCCAAGATTCTTGGCAACTAGCCAACAGGAATTCAAGAGAAATACAGGAAAAACGAGTGCCAAGCGCAGCCAAAAGAACATACAGAAAAAAAGCACACCTACAGGCTGTTATATGTATTTGTGTATGTATCTACCACTGTACGCAATACCAACTAAACTAACCTGGTATTATATCCATCTGCCCAATAGTTTCAACAAACTAATACAGTTATTGATTGATGGTTCTTTTTTCTCACACATGTCCTGCCAAGGCCAATCGGTCGCTGTATTAGGAAACGCACATGCATTTTCTGCAATTTCTATCCATATGTCCGTTCCTACAGTTTGCGTTTCTATGGGCAATGCCCTCCCTTCGATCGCCTCATTGCATGCGGTTTTTGTTCCGCAGCGTAAACTATCTAGCCGTTAATTATCATCTCGGTGATCTCAATGGTGCCTCCTGATAAACCATTACTACTGTACTTTTGATGCGATGGCGATGGGGCGATGCTTCAGATTTCTGCTTGCTTCTTAGTTGGAATACTACAATAATCACTGCTATCTATCTCTCCGGGCGGGGGGCGATTTACAGCGTTACTCTGGGAAATAAAATCCGGTCAAGTGTCGCATGAGCATCTGCTAGTCTAGTTCGTTGGTAGATCACCGCCCGATCAACTTGAGACTCGCTGTGTTGATCGCACTCGGCTGTAGCCGGTCAAGGTCGTGTCTTTTTTGTCATCGGTCTTTGTATTTGGTACCGACCAGAACAAGATATAGTGATTTTTTGTCATGTCGGTCTAATAGCATGGACAGTGCTTCACATATCCTTACTCCATAAACCTGCCACATGCTACGGACTATTTGGTCCCATGTTTTCTCTACGGCAGTTCCTACGGCCATGTGCGTCCTTTCCTATGCCCTATGTATATAATTTGAACTATCATCGTGGTTGCGTATATTCGGTGACCCAAGCTCGGTTGATTTTGCACGAATTATTGCTATGTTATCCAGTCCTAGCTTTCTTTGCCATGTGCATCTAACACCGCATCCAATCATCTATCATGTACTTGGCCATGCTAACTTGCTTCCACTTCCAAACTTTCAGCCTCTACCCGGAGCTTATTCCACTCTTTGGTCATGTGTAAAAGGATAATACCGAGGCCTTGACCATGATATATTTATTGGACTATATTTCTATAGTTCATTCTACGGTGACAGTTCGTGCTTTTCTTGGCATCAATTAACATTAAGAGCGGTCGAAAAAGGTAAGCTATCCACTTACACAAAACCCATAAAGTTAAGCGACCAATCACTGGCCGCTATTTCACAGCGTGGCCACCTACGTCGTAGATCCTAGATTTCATTGTCCCATCACTTTGGACGGGTAAAAAAGGCTTTAAAGCTTTATTTCTAATTTTCCCCTAGGCGAATGGTTGTCTCCATCACCTCACACCGAAGGAACAGAAAAAGTCTTGGCTTCACAAGCCATAGCCATCGCGCTCAATGAACTTCAAGATTGATACCGAATAAACACTAGAGCAGACTAATAAGGCACCGTGGATTCAATATAGTCAACGATCACTGACGGCTACTTGCCTCCAAGCTCATCGATCAACTCCGTGACTAGGATGTTTTGGACAGAAAATGTCAGAGATAACTGGTTGTCGTGCCTGTGCTGGTTGGACGCCAAGCCCACGTTTCTCAAGAGGTTTCATCGGTTAGAGGTCTAGAAGAAGACAGGAAGATGGAAGTAGGAGAAGAAGACAAAGAAGAAACATGATGTACGGATTGTGGCACCTAAGCTGCTGTCAAATATAAATACTTGAACCTCAGTACAATCGTTTTCAGATATCAAAATGTTAGGGTTAGGGATATATGATGACGAGTCTCATCTTTAGCTCTGTACACAATTTTTGGGAAATGGTGTGGTTGTCAATTGGCAAGAAGGCTTTCAAAAAACCTTTGAATTGTTATATAACACCCAGGTTGAGGTGGAAGTACGAGCCACGAGCCGAGGTGTACCATCTAAGCCAAAGAAATATTGTTTGAACTCACGTTCAGATGGCTTGGAGTGTCTTGCCAAATAGTGAGGCATGGACTCATGTTTTGTTGACTGATCGGACATTGTGCCAGATTTTCCTGCTTAGGGCTCTAATAAAGACTCTTGCACAGGCTCTGGAATGAAAGAGAGATCCTATTTCTCATTGAAACCAAAGATGGGCTTTGGCGGGTATCGTCTGGTAGACTTGGGGGATATAAGTATATTGTACTGCTGTGGACTAATGCTATCTGGCATGATGATGGCCCATTCAAGTTCAAAAGAAAAGACCGTAAAAAGGCCATCAAATTCCTCAAGTTTGTATATTAGTGGACATATGGTTGTAGGTTTCTAGATCATTGTGATACATATCTAACATACGTAAACGGATAGCTATCACGAGCGTAGCTTAACTAACCACTTTTCACCTGTACGAGATCATGTTTCGCGTAAGAGCAAATGTTATATAATTTACAGTTCTTCTCAAACGGACTTTTATAATTATGATTCCCGATACTATAAGATTATTATAACCTCCATTGACATTAGCTTTGATTCCATGATTACCACCGGTCTCTGACCTGGTCTCATGTCAATGTCTTTGCCACCCAACAAGCGTGTCGCTATTTTGTCTTATCATCTCAATATCAACTACATATTGCTTCTTGCTACTGCTACTATATCTCATGCCTTCGAATGCCCACTTCACTACCTTCTTATTTCATTATTACTTGGAAGGATAGTTATCTATTTTTTGCTAATCTCTTGCTCTGAAACTTGCTGTCCTCCCCTGTCACCTAACTGCTCCTTTCCCCTAACGATGGCTAGTTATTAACGCAGTGAAGGGCAGTGGATCTCTGGCAAGGTTTCCTCTTGAAAATACTCATGAGCGACGGCACTGAACTATGAGTTTTGTGACTGTGCAAGGAAAGCTTCTTCATGAAAGAGTTGATACCGGTCATTCTCTAGCTGTCTTAGGTATCAGCTTTTGCATCATCATGATCCCTATTCTTGTCAACCTTTTCCACCCGTGTTGTTGCTCGTTTGGTCCTCACAATATATGCCCACAGTCCCCGCCCTGGTTTCTAACCTATCTCTACACATAGGAACATGACCCACTTCAGTGTTATCCACTTCAATACTCGTCTCATTGACTTCTTCATCCGTCGTTCTAGTTTCAGGATCGCAGCCATGACGCCATCTACCCAAGACAGCATCAGTGTAGTCATAAGGAAGGTCATACTCGTCTTCAAATCCCTCGTTTAATCCTCTTCTCCTGTTGCCAGCAGGCTGTGGCTTGATATCATTTCGTCCACCGCCACTGTATTTTTGAAAGAGTTCAGCTCCTTTGGCTAGCTTGGTCAATGGCTCCTGTTGGCCATCTGCTTCGTCTTTGATATAAAAGACATATCTGTCGTGGCCAGCGGTGAGAAAGCGCTTGACTTGAAGAAAAATAGTCCAGGCAAAGCGGGCAAACAAAAATGGTGTCATTCCGTCTGTACATATGACTTCTGCACAGTTGTATGACTCACAGAGCTCAGCAGTCCTGTAACCAACAAGGTGGACAACAAACTTGGTTACAAGGCTCGAAGAATTTGAATCTAAACAAAGCTTTGGAACAATTGCGAAATCTCGTTTGTCAAAACAATAGTGTAGGTCGTTCCGGAGTTGCACAATGTTGTCTGGACTCGGGTCAGTGTCGCCAACGAACATCCGATTCCTGTTATACCAGCTATTCTCTTACCGAGGAACAAGGTGGGCTTCCTGAATTGCATAGCCCATACCAGAGATAGCACAACGACCTACAAAAGGTTCAGAAGTTGAGGCATCTAGCCAATCTTGTGGGATGGAGCCATGTGGAAATATCCAGTTCTGAAAGGTGGGAACAATGGCATATGGCTCTATCAGGAACAAAGTTAGCAAGCAATGGACTATAACAACATTAAATTATGCGTACCTTCACAACCTTCAATAATGAAGTAATACTTTGTCTCGGTCAGCACAGCATCAAGTGATGTCTCTACTCTTGGGCCAGTTTTTGTGAGTGAGAAGTAGCCTTTGTCAAAACAATTGCCAGCAATGATTTAGCAAGCTGACAGTGTTGTTCTATGGTAAACACCCCGCTTTCCATTGCCGTCTGAATCAACCCGTGGAAGCTCTAGAAGGGCAATGTATGCGTCATCATAGCCCGGATGCTTGAAAGAGATTGGGGTTTCTCAAAATTTCATACTCTGGGGCAAATGTTGAATGGAGTTCATGCTGGCAGATTTTGGGTTGGTGTTTATGTTCAAGAAATAGAAATGGAAGATTCTTGAATATTGTTAAACAAATCAGATACTAGTAATATCAAACTAAGAAAGAGCGGATAAAAAGATGTCCTAATAACCCGAGGTAAATTACCATAATATGTAGCTATACTTAGTGTTGTTCATTCTAGATTATTTCCAAATCGAAGAACTATCATTGGAGCAACCCGTGGAACTCCGGTAAGACACCACCTATGCCTTGACAACTTGGTTCTTGTGTACGGCAAGTGTCAAAGGAAATTTGCCGCCTAGTCCATAAGCTCAGAGCTATTTGCCCCTAGTATTCGGAAGCGTGAATGATTTTTTGACGTTCTCGGCGACGAGCTAGTCAATAGGTAGAAGGCACAAGTGACCGCCGATTTAACAACACATAGTAATGTTTAATCAGTAATCAACTTATCGCAGAGATGTTTCGCATGAGGTGCTTTGCCCAATAGAGCCGTTACACAAACCCTAACAACCCTAAGACGTAACATAACATTGTTGATGAGTAAGCAACATTTCATCATGTAGATTCTTTCAAGCTACAATATATATATTAGAACAAAAAAGTCAAGGGTCGTCTTATGCTATATAACAAATCCAATATGAGCAAGTTTTGATAGGCTAACCCTGCTATATCTGTATACTACCATCCCTTCCCGGGAAAGGGATAATGTTTGTGTAGAAAAGTCACATCTTGCACACGAATAAGGTAGGCTAAGCCTTCTATGTTTGCCCTTATTAGTGTCATATTTTTCCTGTTTTTTCATTGTTTGGCCGATCAGGTTCTAGACGCCCTTTGACCCTTGTCATTTTCATTGTCCAATTAAGGAATTATGATTAATGTTCAACCTGATTGAAACTCTTGAAAAAATCCAGCGGAATCGAAGTTATATGAGCAAGTTTTTTCTTCTCTTTTTTTCTATGGGATAGTAGATAAGAAATAACTGATGCTGCAACGCTGTTTTAGGCAGGATGAAGAATAAAAATGTCACTGACACGCGTTTCTTTAGGGATTACGTGAAGCCGGGCGAGTTTTGTGTTCTTTTCAAGTTAATGGTGTTGACATTGGGGTCAGATTTACTTGCTCAAACCCGCAAATAATACAAATAATGTGCTCAAACCAATATTCTTCTATTGCGTATTGTGGAAAGAAGAACAAGGATGCGATCTTGTACGGCATCATGACATGTATAAGAAGCCCGTGCTGAATCTGCTCCGGATGCTGTCCAGTTCCGTCTCTCTTGATCAACTTACTGCTCAACCCACCATTCCGTCTCTACCATTCTAACCCTAAGTTCGCCCGCCATGATGGACATGTCTGCATCTTCCACGACGGCATCTTCTGCCGTGCCGACTGACATGTCATTATACACTGGTCGTGTATGCATGTCGATCGACACTGTTGGAAACACGACAAACCTACCCCTCTCTAACCCATTCTGCAGTTCTGACGCCTGTCTAGCCTTCGAAGCCGCTCATGTTGAGTCTCAGGCCACCGTCTCGTATTACCACCAGTTCGACTATGGCCACTATACTACATGGTTCTACCTCGTTGCCATCGGCCTCGGCAGCGGCTTCTACGCCGCCACGCTTTGGCGCAATGCTCATCCTCTTCCGCTTGTATCGTCAACCGAAAACACGCCTCGTAAGGCGATGCCGTCGCTAACACAGCGTATCCAAGGCGCATTCCGCTGGGTTCAGTACCGTAGTGTCGGTGGACCGCTTGCCGCGCGTTTCCTCTGTGCGCCACAGCTCGGTTTACTCATCTTTGCTAGCTTTACGCTAACTTTCTTCCTGCTATTGTGCTTCTGGGAACGCCCGTATTACCGGGCACGTCCTGGGTTTGGTTCGCCGCCGTTGGCCATTCGTGCCGGGCTGATGTCGACTGCGCTGACACCATTGCTGGTGGCGTTGGGTGGAAAGACGAACATCGTGACACTGTTGACTGGCATTAGCCATGAGAAACTCAATGTATTGCATCGCTGGACATCGTATCTAACGCTGATCTTGGCTATCATACACACAGTGCCATTCATCTACATGGCGCTTAGCAAGTGTGGCACATCAGGACTTCATGCACTATTCTATGAGGCTGGGTCCTATGAGGTATGTTGTCATCGATTAGCTTTAATCCAAGCCCCAACCCTACTACTCTATGTATCGTCTGTGCTAACTAGTCTACTTTGTAGTACACCGGAATTGCTCCGTTTGCCATGCTAGTCGGCCTATGCTCACTATCCATGCCATGGGTCCGTCACCACTTCTACAACTTCTTCTTCCGCACTCACATCCCAATGTACATTGCCTACCTAGGCACCATGTTTTGGCATACGGGCGGCGAAGTCGACTCTTGGGACTATCTCTGGGCCACACTGGCCCTGTATTTGGCATCTGTACTAGCCCGCCTATTCACCCGCTGGCAAACATTCCATCCGCGTCGTCAATGGTTCGTAGGCATGCCGACCTCCGTCCAGCCACTGGCCGCAAACATGACCAAACTCACCGTCACCGCACCAGCCGACCTACGCTGGACGCCTGGCCAACACTTCTGGCTACGCATCCCCGCCCTCTCCATCCTACAAAACCATCCTTACACCGTAGCCAGTCTACCCCGAGCCTCGTCCAAGGCTTTCTTCGACGTGCAAGGCCTGACCTTCTACATTCGCGCCCACAAGGGCCTCACGCGCGCCCTACTCACACACGCAGAAGCGCATCCCACCGGTAGTCTTCTAGACGTCCATCTTGACGGCCCATACGGCGGCATCGTTGAAGACTATCCGGCGCTATACGAGCGGCTCGTTTTCGTCGCTGGCGGCGCCGGCATCTCAGCCTGCCTGCCTCATATGTTGAATACAGCCCTACGGATCCAGAAGCAGGAACGGGTCATGGCTTACTCTATTGAATTGTTCTGGTTTGTCAAGGAATCTGCCTGTATCGATTGGACCCGTAGTGAACTCGACGAGATTTGCACTGTGATGGGACAGACCTCCATCACCATCAATGTCTTTGTGACAGGTGGCGATAATAGCGCAGCGATTGAGAAGGCACTGTCATCAGATGCTGAAGAAAAGCTGGCTAGGTCTAGTAACGTTGAAACTATTGTCGTACGAAACGGAAGATCTAGCTTGACGTCTTTATTAGGCCCGACTTGGTCATTTAAACGAACGTTTGTCTTTGGTAAGTTCAAAACCCTAGCTCGTACAACCCTAACTAGCGTGTCTATGCTAACCCTATATTTTTATTCATCTAGGTTGTGGTCCAGAGAGTCTGATATTAGACTTGGGCAACACTGTTGCATCAGCACAAGTCCAGGTTATAAAGGGCAATGCAAGCACGATTTCACTACATACAGAGGCTTTTGGATGGTAAGCACTGTGTGGAAAGTAAAATGTAATTGAAGTTTATAGTAATAGTAATATGCTCATGATGTAATGATAAAACAAGTATGAAAAAAACAAATAATGTGCGTGATAATGATGATGATGGTAGTGGTGATGCTAACGAACCCGCCCAATAGTATACAGTAGAGTACAGAGCAGAGTAAGTGCTCTTTTTTGGCACTAGCAGAATAGTAACTAAACAAAACAAAAGTCTATAACCCCATATTCTATATCATATACGTTTTAGTCTACATCGATGTCTCCCATCTCATGCCGCCGTGAATGCCAGCGCCGCCAGGCCCGACTGTCGTATGCGCCATATTAAGGAACGCATCGATCTCACCCATGCCCTCGTGCTCTAGCACATCCATCAGCTCCATTTGTTGTTCTTGGTTTAAACTGCCATGACGCTCTACTGAGAACGCGACCTGAGATGGGCCGCCCGCCAGATCCACACCCATGAGGTTAAGATCGATAGGGAAGTTAAGGTTGAGATCCAGTCCCTCCGCACCCGGAGGTGGAGCAGAAGGTGGGAAGCCATCAAGCATCATGGGGGCTGATGTCACGCCCGAGACTGCATTGAAGAACGGATCCGAAGGTGCACTAGTGTTGCCGCCCGGATGGAAACTTTGTTGATGGAACGGCGGCGAGAAAACGGGCCCTGGAGAACTGTACCAGTTTGGCATACCGTCACTGCCGGGTGCGGGCGGCAAAGGCCTTTGTGGAATACTAGGCGGAGGTGGTCCTTGAGTACTTAGAGTGCCATATTGTTGTTGTTGCTCTTGTTGCTGAGCATGGCCACGACTCGATAGCTGACCAGACTGAGCAGGAGGCATGGTCTGCGGAGTCTGCACGTGCATCTGATGGTGACGTTGAGGGGGGGGTGGCCATGGTTACAGTCAATTGGGCAGGAGCCTGCACAGGGGTTGACTGGATAGCAGCTGGGGAGTCATGAGCCGTTGCCAACGTGGATCCCATTGTGCCAGCCTGGTTCATCTGAGTAGAAGTTGATGGCATCTGCGGAGGTAGAGTACAAGGAGGCATATCCTCGGCAGAATCAGGCGGGAAGAACGAGTTTCTTCTACCATTCTCAGATGACGGGTTGTGGAAGATTGAGTTGGACCGGAAGGTTGGCTGGGGCGGGAAGTTTTCATCGATGTTGAAGTTAGGAGCCATGAGCTCGGGAGCGCCATTACCAAAGACGTAGGAAAACTGCGGTGGGTTGTTGAACTGGGGTGGTGTTTGGCCTTGTTGCTGCTGCTGGTTCTGCTGTTGTTGAGCCTGTTGAGCCTGTTGTGTTTGAGCGTCACTGGTAGGAGGCGAGCTCACATCAGACAGAGAAGGCGGCGTGAAGGCACTGGAGCTTACGTTGTCGCGAGAATCGTAGCTAGAAAGTATGGCTTTGCTCAGAACAGAGTACATCTGTGAGGCAGACTGCGTACCCGGCCAGCGTTCAGCACAGCGATCAAGAATGTCTAGAGCAACATTGATCATCTCGTCGACATCGCCACGCTCATGCTGCTGACGAATCTCAGCATACGAAACAGTCCAGAGAAGGGTGCTGATGGCTGTGTAGAGAGACAGCATGAATACCCAGGTCACATCGACAGCTGCCTTTTCCATCTGCTGGCGTGACAGGCTGATGACATAACTGGCCGATTCATGGCATAGATTCACAGCCTTAATCGACGGCGTTGGGATCTGTGGAGATGGACGGAACAAGAAGATGCGCATTTGATGCATCTTGCCCGTAAACCAAGCCTTGCTCCACTCAGGTTGCTCAGGTGAAGCGTCCAGCCACTCGTCCATCTTGTGCACCATTTCTTCAAACCATGGATGGCCGTCGTCACGGATGTCATCGCGCTTCTTTTCGTATAGCACTCTAGTGATCTCAGCTTGCAGGAGTCTCATCTTGAAGAAGTGAATAGCAAGCAGCTTGTTTTCGTCAACAGGCCCAGGTTTGATGCCTGTGGTGGTGATGTCCTCGTCCCTTGATGTTGAGAAGAACTCAACATTCATGAGGTTTCCGAGCCTGGCAATTCCATTGGGTCGGCCCATAGTGTGGGCAAGTCCGAATTCCATGGCAGCAACCTCCCAGCCCAGACGTCTACGCAAGTCAAGAGTTCGCGGGTCAATATCGCCGCTTGAGAAGCCGTTGGAAATGGTTTTTTCATCGAGTAACCCCTCCTGTTGACAAATGCGAACAGCAAGGCCGATGATAAAGTAAACAGCTGTTCTTGTAGGTGTTAACAGCGAATATTGCGCAAGCAGTAGAAGACATTGCAAGGTGCGTAGATCCTTGGCTCTGATAACCTCCTCGAACTCCTGCATGGCTGCCAGTAGTAACTGTCAGCGAGACCGGCATATTGAGTATCCATCATCTGCAAACTGATGGCGAACACCATGTTGGCCATGAAGTTGCGGTGAGCATCCATATTGTCACCAGCATACACGGCTTCTAGATCTTCCTGGAAGACGGCCTCATGCAGAGTTGGCCAGAATATTTGCGCTATAAGAAGGCGGGTGTTAGTTATATGAAACACACGTTTATGAGTATCGGGAAGTAGTAGAAGACGTACCCTTCTGGCGGAACATCTCCACTAGCTTGTCAGCCACTGGTCTATTGGGAAGTGACGGCGCTGGGTGAGAACTGATCATGGGATAGCTCTTTTTGCGGATGGGTGCATTTGTCAAGACGATGGACTGCATGCGGGCCTGTCTGCGGGCGCGGACTTCAGGAATAAGATCCGAGATGCGCTGCTTATCAGTGTAGGCCTTGGCACGCTCCATGACCAGACGGCTCATGGCGATGCCGCTACTGGGGCCGAGATAGCGAGGGGTGTCGTCTCCCTCGTTCAATCGGACCATGCCGCCACGGCGGACTACATCTTCGCTATCGCGCGGGTATTCGCCGTCTTCATCGGTGAAGTGGTTGAGCTCCGTTTCAAGGGCGCGGACCTTTTCTTGCAGGCGGATGACGTAGTATCGGTTGATCTTGCGGCCCTTGCTGGCATCAAAGTACTCGCATACAGAGTTTGATCTCTCGCAAGGAAGACAGCGGGGAAGGGTTGGGTCACATCTAGTTTTGCGCTGCGGACAAGGTTAGTAAGAGAAGAGAGAATAGATGGTCGGCTATGGCTCACCTGGCGACAGCGGCAGCAGGCCGTAAGTGTATGCGCTATGCGACCGGCAGCGGTCTCGTCCACAGGCTCATTAGGGTTTGCCGGCTGCAGCTTGGGCGGCAGACGCTGCTGCTGAGGGCGCATGTGTGGCGGCATGTGCATCGGCATTGTCGGCGGCATTTGGTGGTGGCCCCAAAAGGCATGCCATGCATAGAGAACTGCATCTGCATCTGCTGCTGATGTTGCTGCTGTTGTTGCTGTTGCTGGTGCGGATGTTGCTGCTGAGACAGAGGATGCGGATGGGTGTTGGTTGTGGCAGTCAAGTGAAACTGCTGCGATCCCGGGATGGGGAATGCCGGGCGTCTTGTTGCATTGGATACTGGTACGGATACTGCTGAAACTGGAACGGAGGCTGTTGGCGAGGCGGCATAGAGCCAAAGCCCTGCCGGAAGACGTCGGTGGCGTCCATTAGAGAGGCCGTACAGAGAAGAGAGAGAGAGGAAGAGGAACAGGAATATGGTGGTTAGTCAGACCAGCTGTATACGGCAGACGGATGTCGGAACCAATCTTATAACAAGCCAATACAGGACTAGGCAGACTAGAGTAGGATCTCTTGCAGATTTGAGATTTATGTGTCTATCTATATTCGGTGGTGGTGAGAGCGAAAGACGCAAATGCCGATTTGTAGTAAATTCGCACGAGAATTAGTTGTACGAAAAAGAGAGAAAGGGAGAGAGAAAGCCAGCTTCAGTTCAGTGGTCTAAGATCAGTGGGATAGAAGCTTATTGCGGGGAAAGATAGCACCACAGGCTAGTATCGCAGACAGAGGTGTAGTTTAGAGTGGTTTAGCGGCTACAGGGCAGCTCTCGACGTTCTTAGTGCGGTCTAGGATGTGCTTTAGAGTGCTTATATAGTGCTTCAGAGGGTAGCAGAGGATCGCTTCAGGAGGGCGATAGCTTAACGATGGAAGTAGTAATATAACGAAGGGAAGGAGGCATGGATTGGGTTGTTGATAAAAGATATGGAGGGAACCAAGAAGAATTGAACAGCAGAACAGGGCCTTTTTTTACCAAGTGAGCAAAAAGAATCAATGTCGCAGCTTTTCAATTGGCCACTCTTAGATCAAGTAGAAACGTGAAAAGAAGAAAAATAAAACAAGAAAAATAAAAGAAAAAGTAGGCGAAGCAAAACTTGAAGCAGAAGAAAAAATATGAAAAAAAAAATCCTAATATAATTATCAAAAATAAAAAATAATAAAATAAAATAAATAATACTTAACTAGTACTTAGTACATACTTGATATGTACATGGACCTTGGCTGTCTTTTTTGTCCAAAGGAAGGAGCGAGCAAACGGCAATTGCTGCTTGTTGTTGCTAACTATTACCATCATCACCATTACCATCACCGTTGCAGTTTCCGTTGCAGTTTCCGTTGCTTCCATAATCGAAATCTAATCGCGGTTGCACGAAAAGTTGCATAACAGGCAGCTTTCCTATCCAAACGGCCGTCGAAGTCCGTTCAAATGACTCCTGTGATAAAGCTCCGGCGCCGGCCGTTGCGTTAAGAGTCTGAGAGCCTGAGAGTCCAGAAGCCTTCTCTCTGTGAGGTCGGCTTAGACGCTCTCAATTGAGGGGTCGTATCGAATGCAACAAAGCCTACACCAGTGTGGTCGGTACCGACAATGCCGCGTATATCACATGCTTACTACTACCACTCTGACTACACTTACTACGCTTGCTACGACATACCACACATACTGCATACTTGTTTATACTACATGTATGTGTATAGATATCTACTGCATGTACTGCGTATAATAAGTATGTAAGTAATTCTCGGTACGACCGCTTTTACAGGGTCCCGAGCCATGATAAGTTTTTCGTTTTCAGACAGGCCTTCTAAAGCAGACTATTTTCACAACAAAAACTTCACAGCGCTGGAAACGGGCGCCATGATTTATAACACTGCCGCATATGTATATCTCGCTAAGCTTAGCACGGACAGATATGCGGCACCGCACCAACTATAGAAGATATATTGGTATCAAGCAGGCTCCAAGAGCACACTAGAAACGTCACAGCCCAGAAAGCCGGCAAGGCTTGTTTCTGGCAGATGTCGGTGCAAGCAATGCCCTAAAAGCCGTAAGGTTAGGCTAAACACTGAACAACGAAGACTACCCGTCTTTGTCTGCCTGTCTACCTGTCTACCTGCCTGCCTGCCTGCCTATCTGCCTGCTCGATCTTCATCAGATATCGGCTCATGCAAGGCCCCGTCGTGAAAAGGTGCTTCAATGCTTTGCAGAAATTGTCAGCGATCGACGACCCCTGGACCCATCTTAACAACCCATCTTACATATCTTAAAAGCTTCATACCATGGACAGAACCTAAGCTATCTTTAGGTCTGTTACCCGCCTGAATATGCCCCTAGTCCCCTTAAATCTATAACTACAGCAATCAGCTTATTAATATCGCCTGTCTTCATGTCCCACATGTTCTCTTAGACTGTTTGTTCGGTTAGTTTGCTCTCTTTTTTCTCTCCCGGCCAGAAGTATGATCTCATCCATGTCTTGCTTATTATCCCTTGCTGTGGCCATTTGTATCTTAAAACAGGCCAGTGGCGGCCCAAGCATGATATACATTTGTACATAGATGGATGGATAGAGTATGTATTTACAAATATACAAATGCATCTCAAAGCAAACATCCATTTCTATATTTCCGATACAGCATTCGCATCGCTAGGTGGGGGGAGGAAGCTGGCCTATAGTAGTACTATTAACAGATTAACAACATCTCCCGAATGAATCCCGCCAATATCGCATACAGATATGTATATGTGTGTATGTCAGAGCCTGTCCCACGGGTCACTGCACATAGCTGGCCAACTAGCCACAAACGAGCCTATCCTGCTTTTCGTTATCACCTTCCGATTTGGCCTCAAAGTGTTCAGGTTCGGTATTAGCGGAAAATATTGGCTATATGTGGGTTCAACACAGACTACATAGAGTCACAGTGGCTCGTTTCTCTTTTTTTTCTCTTTTTTCTTTTTGGTTTTCTAAGTCCCCGGCGGTGTCACGAGCGCAAATAGCTTGCTCCCGTTTCTGCCGTTTGAATGTCGTAGCTTTGCCTGGTTTGACCAACAGATGAATGTGCTTGTTCGCCGTCCCATTAGACACGGACCAGGGCGACGCTATATCAAGACTTAGTACACCTATATTACGCCTTGTATTTCAATGTCTCCACTAACAAGCCCACTTTATACATATACAGCCTATGATGTATACTTGAGAATTAGAAATACCCTCCGTCTTATTTGTAAGATTGGTAGATAATGATGATGATGGTTTGTGTAGGCTTAGCTTCTAGTAATCTACGTTTAAAATAGGCAGCTTTTTTTTTTTCCTTCTTTTCAATATGCTACTAAAAAACAATGATAGCTTTAGCACTTCCTTTGTGTCCATTGTATCGGAAAATTATCAAGGTCATGATAACTTGCTCAGCCTATTAGCTTGACGATTTGTCTACGATAGGTCCTCCATATCTAAACAGGGTCACTGCGTCTCTTTCTCTCAAAGCGCGAAAAACTAACCGGCCGAGTTGAGTACCATGTGATACACGGTCATCTCAAGATCGTCGCTTCATCTTTAGCTTGGCGCATCATGACAGGCCGCAAATTGGCGGGACAGCACGACACACATAGGCAGCAGCAGCAGTAGCAGACACAACGACAAGCAAATGTGTAGCCTATATTCACTAATGTTGCCTCGCAGCATCTGCACCAGCATAAACCACTGGCTCGTCCAGAAGCTTCTTCCAGAAACACTAGAGTCAGTGAACGCTTTTGTTCTAGAAGGGCGCCAGCTAGACGCTTTGTCTCTGCGTTGAACTGAGCGGCTACGCAACTTGGGTGTCAGTGTCTGCTTCGGACGAAACCCCGAAGTCCTCACCTAGTTGCAGCAATTATTATCATGGTCCGATAAATATTGTGTTTGACCCCAGGGTCCCACACCACCTTCGCCCACCAAGGCTTCCATGTGGGCATCAGCAATAGGAGTAAGTTGTATAGGCACAACCTCAGTTAAAGGTGTTGCCAGACCGTAATTTACTTTCAGTCGTTCTAGAAGGCCCAAACCATAGGCTCAAAGATACATAACATCCCGGCAGTAAGACCACCTCAGATCACAGATTGCCCGGGAATCACCCACCCACCATCTACCATCAGGGTTATTTGGCCGTTTTCCAACCGCATCATCGCATTTTTCGTTTTTCGGCAGTGTGGCCAAGGCATGGCATTAGAGATATTCCCCGTATTCCATTATGCACGACTAGTCTGACATGCATGATACATACACATATGTATTGCTATTGTGATATTATGTCTGGCCTATTCTTAGCGAGCCAATTCTATAACAAAGCATCTTGGTCCAAGCTTTATCCACTCTACCGACCACTATTCTGTTTAGGGTTAGGAGGCTTACTATTAATGGCGACAATCAAACTCTCCCCAGCCCATGCAACCTTCCCTCCTACAACCCTCGGAGAGAGGGTACCTTTGAGTTCATGGTGTCTCCTCCTCTGTCCAAAGACGAAAAATTCCCCTTCGTCGTGGGTTTTTAAGAGCGACCAGCACATATCACCAATGTCGCTGTCCATTCTTTTTATCGTTTTTGACTTCTGTCTCTCATTATGCATCGAGTTGTGAGGCCCTGAGCCCGACTTTTCCTTTTTCTCGAGATGTTCTTACAGACGACCGCCCCCTTTTCTCTACACCTTTTGCGATCGCCGGTCTCCCGAGTCACCTTCTACAAAGCTCAGGGAGACATACTCATGCTCGATGGGCAACCTCTTTGAAGGCTCCGGATGCCCATCCCGTGGCGCGGGAATCTTGTCGCTGAAGCCATCACATCGACTTGATAAAGTCAATTTTTCTGCTGGACATATATTCACCTCTCACTTGAAGGCCACCTGATAGTGAGGATGGTAGACCCACTTAGGGTTTTAGTTTATCACATGATTCGGAACACTGAGCACACCTGGTCTACCATTGATCTTTACAAGGCCCCTACGGAGCTGTATAGCCCGTAGTTGATACTCTCGAGAGCCATGGTTCTCAATTTAGCACCGCAAGATACGCTTCCTTAAAGTCCTCTACGGTTGTCTAAGGTGGGAACTCCGCTGTACAGCGCCCACCTATGCAATGTAGTTGTGGCCACCCTTGGCCACTTTTGTCTTCTCTTATAACTTCTAGGGTTCTTAAGGTTGTTCCATTTTGTGTTTATAGGCTAGTTAGATAGTAGATAGGCACCCTTATGGTGATGGGTGTGAGCCGCGTTCTTTTTTGACCCGCCTCCACCCCGTTAACAATACCAATTCCAATTCTCCAGCTCATGCAACCACCATTTTAAGCCATCAGCGCAAACACGAATTTGATGATTTCTCAGCAATCTACTGCTCTTTTTCTGGCCTTTTTTTTTTTTTTTTTTTTCTTTTTCCTTCTAGATGTGCTGTGTTTGTTGCCCGCGGAAACTGCCCACCATGTCTCGTAGCCAAGATTCTTTCGTTTGTTTAGGCCACTGAAACGCTGCAGGTTCATGTATCAGCGACATATGGTGAACAGTGCGGCGCAAGCCTGCGCACTTCACTATGATTCTGGCACCTGATATGACGGATAGCCCAGTCAAGCAATAGCCTACATGTAGTTCAAAAGGTCAAGCGATAACCTAGTTGAGTGATTGCCCAATAGAGTCGCAGCTGCAAGAAATAGCCCCGCATATTATGAAGATTTTCTAAAGAATTCCTTTTTCATTTGAGTAAAAAACAGAAGCAAGGGTAAAAGCCAAAGCCAATGCGGAAACACCACAGACAGAAGAGAAGAACAAGGAAAAGAAGAAGAGACAAAAAATAGAAGGATGCTGCGGTCTGCGGGACCACCCCGCCCCACAAAATTTTAGCCTACTGTTGCTTGCTTGCGATCTAACATTACGTCCATATTCCATGTCTGCTTTAGCTCTTTGTCGCATAGAGCAACTACCTCACTCTAGTAGGTTCTCTTCCTCCCAATCAATCTCGCCAAAATTAACGCCAGGAACCACCCAGAATATAGAAACTCCCGTTTATGCTGCTATTTTGGACATTTCTCATATCTTACAGCCTTCTTCGCAGCCTCGCCACTTGATTAACAGCAACATCTCGTTTCTCTATTATTCTCTCGTCCTCTTATTCCCTCTCTCTATCTCTTCTTATTGTCGCTTGATCCCTCTCCAGACCTTGCCATTTGCTGATTAGGGCTCCTTACGCCGTGCTCTTCCTCCCGCTTCCTTCTCAGCCCGTAGCATAGCGTCTTTGTTGTTCTCTTGAGCTCTCGAGTAGAATCTCAAGCATAGCCTGAGTCCAGCCTACAAGTTCAGGTTCAGTCTACAAACTTGAGGCTTGACCAGCTCCCCGCCCGTCTAGTTCGGAATATCCGGAAACAACTCGGCCCCCTCTCTAATCAACACCAGTTTTGCATATCCTACGCTCAATCATGATGCATCTACAGCAGACTCACAAGCTGCCACGAAGCAGTTTCTCCCACAACCCATTACTTCGGGTCTCACGGCCTGTCAGTGCCTGCTCTCGATGTAAGTTTTTTTTCATGTCTGTATCTATTCTATTCCAGCGCTAATCGAACCTTACCGGTGTCTAGGCCGTTCTGCCAAAGTCAAGGTTTGCTTTAACCGCCAAGATTGCATCTTGTACAGCGACCCTCTGATTGCTAATCGTTTCTTGACTTCCTAGTGTGATGGCAAACTCCCCGCCTGTACCGCCTGTGAAAAGGCAGGTAGAGACAGCGAGTGCTCTAGTGCCAACGACCAGTTTGCTCGCGGAAAAGAGCGCAGGTAAGCCTTTCTCTTTCTTATGGGCGCATTTAGAATGAACTTGTACTAACGGCATTATACTAGTTATGTTGCCGCCTTAGAACTTCGCGTTGAGAAGCTAGAGCGCCGCTTGGCTTTTGCGCGCTCTCGCAAGGCGTCCGCCAACTTTCCGTCAGAGAACCACGATAGTGACCGTAAGGGTTCGCTGGCTGTGATTCAAGAAGCCATGCATCGCAAGGCCGAGAGACAGCGAGAAAACTCAGACGTGAACTCGCTAGTGTCTGATTTCGGGTATCTGTAAGTCGTATGCGGCAGAGTGCGTACTCTACCAGGTTATGAGGGGAATCATTCATTAACAAATAATCTTCTTTCAGGTCCGTTAACGCTACGGCACGAGACTTTGAGTTCAACGCTACAAATATGACATTTGCCAGATTAGTCTTGGCTGCAGCAACTAACGAGTTCGTTAACCCACCGAGCGACACTGACATGCCGTCTAAAGAGACCATCACATCTTGTTTACAGTTCTATCTAGACAATGTGTTCTGTCTATTTCCCTGCTTCAACGATACTATTCTTTGGGACACATTGGAAGACCTTTCTGACAATGACGGCCGTATCATTAAGGATATTGACTGCTTCATCTTCTGGATTGCCCTCGCCATCGGCGCCACATCTCAGAGTCGCCAAAACGGAGATCAATTCTACAATATGGGTGTCGACTATGTTGCTCGCGCACTCCCATATGCCGACAAGGCCATGATGCCCGGATACGTTGGCCAGATTCAGTCTTTGGTTCTGCTGACACAATATGCCATGCTCGATCCTACACATTTTGATGCCTGGCACCTAATTGGGTTTGCATCGCGAGCGGCTATTGATCTGGGCTACCATCAAGATCCTGCACAGACACTTCCTGGTGAGAGAGAGAAGTTGGCGCTCCGGAGACGCATATTCTATTGCGTATACTCTCTAGACAGGTATGTTTCGGTCCTTCCATGTAAGATACTAAGTCAAACTAACTCATGATTTTCAAATACTATAGAGCCATCAGCATGGTTCATGCGCGTGCATTCTCTTTCACTGACGACGCCATTAATGTTGCCATCCCCAAGGCTATTGCCCTTAAGCCAGACCAGCCACCTGCTGCCAACAATGGAGCGCCACCGACTGGTCCTCCACCGGCACCGCTCATCCAGCCTGCCCAGTATCTTTCAGATTACGACACTCTCAGTCAC
>RHDR01000150.1:0-53030 GCA_009806295.1 Davidsoniella neocaledoniae
ATGTCTATGAGTTAAGAGTCTTTGAAGAGAGTATGATAGCCTAGGAAGGTGGTTGTTGATTACCCACCCTAGTATTGTCAGATGAGCATTGAAGGTGAGGAAAACAGAATGTGTTACATTTGGGACCTTTTAAATTCCATCTAATTACGACGGGCTACAATGCCAACCAGGCATTCGGTGGGCAGATGGCCCGTTCCACCTCCAAAACGCTCATCGTCAACGCCTTCGCCGAAAGTCCTTTTATCTCGATTTTCCCATCTGTAAAGTCTCTCATTATCCAGCGGCTATCTGCGTATTGCGTCTGCATTGGGGCTGAATAACTTCACGATCCGACTGCCCAATTGCTCGACCACCCCCAGTGATACTTACCTTCCCGATTGACTCGACGGTGCTATCGGTTGTTTATTGCTTTCTTTTAGTCTCTACTAATAGTAGCATTCTAGTATTCTACATAGTATCATTGTCATTGCTACTAGTCTGGCTATCACAACCCGAAACTTAGTTCATCATCCGCGCCCACTCGCCTATTCGCATATTCGCCTCCATCCTTTGCTATATGTATGCTGTCTACATTATACATTATCTACATGTATATTATACAACTAATTATACGTATTATCGTCATTAATCAGTGCACGCACCACCCAAGCCGCCTTCGCTGATAGTAACATCACATAGTAGCATTGTGACTTTCTGACTGCTGCCATCCTAGCAGAGCTTTTTCCTGTATCGTCATATTGGGCTCTCGGCGCCAAATTGCCCGCAGTCCCAGGTCAGGCCTGTCGTTGCGGTTGCTGGTCATTTACATTTAGCCACTGCTTCGCTTAGTATCTAGTAATATTATCTGATAATATTGCTTATATGCCTGTTCCACCCTTCACTCTGTGTTGATGCAGCCGTTGCGATCGATTTAGATATACATATAATACCGTGAAGCAAGTCGGCACTGGCTCCTTTGTTTTGGTCGTTAGAACCTTTTCTTTTCCAACAGTCTTAACTATAGGCCGTCTGCTCCGCTTGCCGTTTCCCTGTACCACTACTGCTACTCATCACTCACTAGTCGCTACACTTGTTGCAACACCACTTTCCCCGTTGCCAACACTTTTACTTTTCTCGCCCTGCTGTTGGAAGAGAGAAAAAATCGAATACCACGCAATCGAACCTACTCTACTCGACAACTCCTGCATATTGGGATCGCTGCAACCTGCAACCTACGCCCTGTCGCCGTCCTTGGAGCCACTGCTTTTTCTCGCTCCTACGCTCGCCGAACACCTACCTGTTTTCCTGTCGCCCTGCCTAGCTGCTCCACGCCTACGGCAACGAAATTTATCGGCTGTCTGCCCGCCTGCATAGCCTGACGCAGCCCGGCATACCATGCGCTAAAGATCATGTTGACTTCTTCTCCGCATCTTTTGAGGTCGACTAACGTATCTCCCCGGACCTACCACTATGGACCCTCTGCATCGACCACTCGATCTCCTCACATGGTCTCCATGTCTGCCCGCCGGCGCTCTCCTATGAAGTCGACGACTTTGTCGCCCAAGGTTGTCGCCAGTTTTTCCGGATCATCGTCGACTGCCTCCGCCTCCGCTTCAGTGCCTACCTCTGCACCTCTGCAGATTGGACCTCCAATGACCACCGCATCTCACATCCCCAGCGCCTACCCCAAAAAGTCACAACTGGCCAAGGCGAACACCTTCCCGCAGACAAGTGCTAGTGGCTTCCTCACGGGCAGCCCTTCTTCGTGGTCAGTCCGCTCTGTCTCGCCTCCCACGACCACTGTCAGATCTCTGCGCGAACGCACCAAGTCCCCTCCTCATTCTATCCCCAGAAAGCCAGTCCCGCCACCCCGGCCAACACAATCCAGCTCCCCGCCAAGCCAACGGTCAACGCCCCCCAAGTCTACCAGGACAACGCCTCCCAAGTCCACCACTCCCATCAAGAACAAGGAGGACATCTTCTCGCCTGCCGAGTACAGAAACTCGACTCTCACGTCGAACACTCCTATCAAGAATAAAGAGGACATCTTCTCGCCTAACAAGCGCAGAGGCTCGCCTTCCAGAGACACCCCAACTCAACAACCACAGCCCGCTGCGAGCCCCTCCGGAACCGGACCTACATCGGCAAAGCGTGCTCGGCGCAATGCTGTGCCGGTCAAGATAATGCCTGCTCGCTATGAATTGTGTGAAGTTGAAGATATTGTGACTCTTATTGCGCATATGCTATCAGAGCTCATCGAAACCAACGACTCGTTGGCTCTCAGAGGCTCTGGAAGTCTTACTCGCTTCCATTCCCGGTATGTCAATAGACCCGCTCGTCTCATTCTTAAAACACGCTTGCTAATGATCAAATACAGGACATCGCCTGGAATCTCCGTTCGCGATTATCTCAGTCGTCTAGCTAAGCATGCGACACTGACGCCACCGCTTCTTTTGTCTATGGTCTACTACATTGACAGACTTTGCGCTCTCTACCCTGACTTCACCATCAACACTCTCACCGTCCACCGCTTCCTCATTACTGCTGCCACTGTGGCTGCCAAGGGACTTTCGGATTCCTTTTGGAACAACTCCACATACGCCCGCGTTGGTGGCGTTAGATTAGCCGAACTCAAAATGCTAGAGCTAGAGTTCTTGTACCGCGTCGACTGGAAGATTGTTCCCAACCCAGAAGTGCTTGTGGCCTATTACACGGGCCTCGTAGAACGCTGCCCTGGATTTGCGCTATATGAGGACGAGAGTGAAGACGAAGGCCTAGACGAGGACCAGGAGGATCCCGAGGACGATGATGACAATGTGGATGAGGGGTCGGTGGTTAGCGACCGATCGGGCTCTTACTCTACCGCAGGTGTCTCTACCTCCTCGGGGTATGTCTCATTGGCCACATCTGCAGCCTCATCTGCAGCCACACTATCATCGGTGTCATCGGGGGCTCAAACTCCAAGCACTCGAAGCTGTAGTACAGCAGACTCGGCATTTACCAAGTTATACCAGCTATAGTTTTGCTACGGGCATTCGCTTGGATGCTGTGCACTGTGTACACGTACATGTACATGCAATAAGAGCAATGAGAACAACAACGGTACCAAAATCAACGGCGATAATAGCTGCTCTTGGCCACGTCTCTTGCCGCCGCTGCTGCTCCTTTGGGGCTCTGCTCTTCAGCACTGTGTACTTTATATTCCTGCCAAGATTTGGCAGCGTACTACCCTCTGCGTCAATTTATTGCGCAAGGAGGGCCGCTATGCTACTGCTTCTTATGAGAGAGACAATGTTTCTTCTCCGTGGGGCTGGTTCAGGCCGAACCAACAGTAGTAGCAATAGCAAAAAAACAACAACAAACAAACAACACCTATGGATTCAGCATTTACCGCATTGAATAATAGTTCATGCCTATTTGCTATCGGTTGATTGTACTTGTTCTTTCTCACATCCCTCTTCTTTCTCTCTTTTCCTAAAAAAGGATTCAGTCCACTTCATGCTGATGATCGGCGTTGTTAGTTTCCTGCTTAGGGTTCACGGAGAAGGTTGGGTACTCCGAGCATTCATTTTTTTCTTTGCTTTGGCTACATCACTGTCGTTCATTTCTATTCGGATATCGGAGTTCTTTGGTGCATTCTCCATTCATTGTTATTATTACTTCTATTTTTTTGTTGATACCACCCATTCTTTGTGGTTCTGCTCATTCCTGTCGTTGTGATTTTCTTCTCTTCTTCATACCCTCTTTTTATACCTTACTCTCTTTTTTTTCCTTTGTCATATATGGGTCGGACGAGTCGTGGGGAAAATAAATTCCATTACCAGGCTCTTTGTTTATTGTTTATCGTTATCTTAGTTTTTAGTGTTTTACCCGATTTCCTTTGTCGTATCTTCATAGTTATTATATCAACATCTCGTCCGCTGCAGATCACACAGATACAGTTGGCTATATCTCCTCATATCATGTTCTCTAAGAATTAGTTTTCGTGATCCATCATGTTTCCTTATCAAATTCCCCTCTTCATTCACTCAATACATGACCTATATTATATATATTTAGGCTGTTGTTGCTCACCGGGCCTTGATTGCAGATCCCAAGTGTTATTAAATACCTATCTCCTATTTCATCTTTCATAAGACCTATCAAGTTTGACCATGTACAGATATAAAACAAAAGTATTTCGGTACTTTACACTCTAAATAGACGCCCTCTTCATCCTCATAGGCTGGATCGCTATGGTTAAGGCTTTCCCTATGTCCAATAAGAGACAAGGACTCGTCATTGATTAGGTGTAAAGATGTGGTTACGTACCATGTGTCTGGCTGTTTTTTCTAGCATGCTTAACGAAATAGTTGAGATCTCATAGGCTGGAAGTTATGTGAGGTGTTGTAATGTAGGTGCGTACATGCATATTAATATTACATGTAATACGCATAAAACAGATATGCCAATTGCAATTCTTTGTCAGTCAATATCTGCATGTAAGTGTCCACCTAGATATAGCATCGCGAGACCTTCTTACGCGTGCGTCTCGATCAAGACAAGTCCCTTCCGGATAGGTCAAGTTGTCGTCATAACCCTATCGGCACTCGAGGAAAACATGATGTAAAAGTAGGCATCTCAAGCGTCGATCTCATGTATCTCAATAGTAAGCATGCTGACCCAGAGTTTGTGTCTTTTTGGATTCTGCCTGTTTCTATATATTGATAGGAATATAATAGATGGCAAAATGAAAAACACAAAGTGAAAGAAGATGACCCAAATAGGAACAAAGAGGGGTGTATATACATGTCTCCCTTGGACTTAGCGAGTTATTGTATCTAGAACACACCGTTCGGGCCATGGTGGGCTTGATGACTATCATTTATTTTCCCTGGGTCTTGCCATGCGGGTTTCATACCAAGGAACTACGAACCAGTTTTTGGGTCTTACTACTTGACGCGTGATAACACATCTAGGCTACATTGAGTCGGGCTAATGGATATCTGAGGCTTGGAAAGGAAGTGTTTGTCGACGTGTACCACTCTACTGTTTTAAGAGAACAGGCAGGCCTTGCTCTTTCTGGTGAAGAAAGTTGCTTGCTATGAGAACCCAAGAAGCCTCGAGTTTTCTCGTTTTTTTATCAGTATCTTAGAGAAAGAGATAGAGAATAAAGGAAGGCGAAGCGGCTCATACAACACTATGTATTACATTTACATTCCACGGAGAGGACTATGGATAGCGCCGATCTGATATTTAGATGGAACACCGGTAAGACCAGGAAAATAGGGTTTAGACTTAGCGTTTTTGGACTGTCTTTGATATTTTTTTAGTATTCCGTTGTCCGACCCTACTGGATGTCAATTACTAAGAGTGGACGCCACCACGCCTTGTCCAGCTCTTATTTTCTCTGACCTAATCGGTTGCCAATACATATTTGCCCAACGGCGTTTTTGATTTTCCGGGAGTGGTGTCAATGGGGGGTGTGAAATTACACACAGTAATCAAGTTGTAAACATTTTGTATGTTGTTATTAGATGGTGTAAGAATGCATACGTATGCTGTCTCGCCCGAAGTCGAGATTGTTGTCATACGCAGCCCATCGATAGCACTCACTCACACTCATACATACATATGTGCAATAACACAGCCCGTTTCTTCTTGCGGTAAAGTTGGCGACGACAGACTCAACAACGATTCCGTTGGAAAAAGCTAGAATATCCGGTGAGCCACCCAAAGCTATGTGATGCCTGGTATCAACCTAGCGGGAATGAACTTTATCATAGAGAGCAGGACGAGAAGAGGAGGCGGAGGAGTAGAAGGTAGGAACGCATGGAAAGGAAACGGGGAGTGGAAAGGAGGGGGGGGCAAACCAGTTTTCCGTCCTTGTTAGTTACTTTGTATACTGTATGCTGTATGCTGTATGTACGTACATGGTTGCGTATATGTGTGTCTTTTTGTTTGCGACAAGCCTTCGCTTACTTGAAGCTGCTGTGGTATCTAGGAGGAGCTAAGCAACTTGCATATTCACATTGACTATATATACGCTATGCTATTATATACGCTGTGTCTCTTCGCTCCTTTTTGCTTGTTCTAGATGCGAGTTTCTTCCTTTTTCTTCCCATGTTCACCGTTGAATACTAACAAATCGCCTAAAAGCTGCATTGTGTGCCCTTACGATAGATATATCGCTAATTTGTGATCCCTTTCTAGAGGCTATTCCTATTTTTTGTTATCTGTTCACCGCAGTCTCCGTCTAGAAAGTATCTATACACAAAGCTACTCTTTGTAAAGCTTGTTCCACTGTCAACGACACCCAGAACCCCGTTTTCTCTATCCTGCGTCTTTTAGATGCTAGCACCTAGTGTAACCCTTTATTTTCTCGCTGCCAAACCCTTATTTTCCCTAAAGTTTTTGAACGTGGCCTCCTTCCAACTCAGCCATCTTGATCGATATTGATAGTGCCAAAATCAATTAAACAAAATTAAAAACCCCAAAAAGGTCAGCCGCCATCCATTGTTGTTTAGGTCTTTACGAGCCTTATACGATTCGGAACAACTAGACAGGAAATCGACTAAGCCAGGCACCCGAATTATTCTGACTTTTGTTCTGCAATTGATCGATTGATCTTCCCGGTTGCCTTTCCTTGCACCTGCAGCTCGACGACGCACCGTTATTTTTTTTTTGTTAATTTTGTTAATTTTCTATTCCTTTTCTTTACGCTCTCCTGCATAGAATCTCGCCATATCTTTGCGTTCTTTTTTTCTCTCTTTCAGGAATTGCTACTCTTATTACTATTTAAGGTCATACATTTTGAATCACCGCCAACTACCATTTGCCCATTACCAATAGCTGTTTACCTCGTCGTGAAAGGGACAGGACAGACCGCTGCCGATCTTGCTATACCACACATTCATATATATTAAGTGCTACTGTTACTTTCAACGCAAGGGCCCCTCAATATTAGATTTCCTTCTTTTTTTTCTACAAATTGCCCACGATAAACGAGGGACGAACGAGTTCCTTTTATCTTCTGGAAGAAAACATTGAACCCAAGCTCTTTGTTTCCTCTTGCTACATATCACCCTTTTTCTCTAATCTCATTTACCTTGCCTTTCTTGCCAACCCTCCCTTCTCTTTTGAACTCTCTCTCTTCCACCCAAGAGCTCCACGAAACCCATCCGGCATCTACCGAACCGACTTTCTTCCATCTCCCCCATCTTCAAGTGCTATGAAGCTCACTTCGCTCATGGCCGGCTTTCTAGCCGTCGCCAACATTGCTCACGCGCTTCAAAGAACCGACATCTTCTTGCAGCCCATAACCTCCAGCCCACGATCATCTTCTTCCGCCGATGCCATCCCCAAGCCAGCCCTACTGGCCACCGTCGAATACGATCTTGCCGACCCGTCTACCGCCTCCGTGCGGTACTACGAGGCCCCGGAGTTGCCAGAAGATACTGATCTCGTGCGCATCGGCGTATGGAGTCCATCTGCCCCTTCAACTCCAGCCTCACTAGGTGTCGGCAAGTGGCTCTCTAGCACTACTGTGGCCGGCGTGGAGAACTTCGACAAGGGCTTTTCTCCGTCCATCTTGTTGAGTGTTGATCAACGGGGTGAAATCCTAGGCGCAACTCTCAAGGGAGTCAGAGTCGATGCTGGCCAGACTCGCGATAGTGCGCCGCGCGCTGTCATCTTGGTTTCCCAGACTGGCAAGCAACCCGAGTTGAACAAGCCTATTGTGCTTTCTCCGTCGGGTCGCAAGCAACAGAGCGAGGAGGAGAAGACTTTCCTACAAAAGTATGTTTATTCTCTATACTAGTCATGCCCATCATACATATTTCCTCCGTACCCTTCTCTTTCTCCTAAATATCCCAAGGGTTCTGAAGATCCCTCTCCGTTTGTCAATACAGCATTGCTATTGCATATACGCAATCTCTCACCAATGGCACTGTATTGCTTCTGTCTTCTGATATCAACAGTATTGCTAACACATCTCTTCTTTCTTCATTAGGTACTGGATGTTCATCCTAGCTGGCGCCCTTATCCTCATGTCTGGCGGTGGCGAAAGCAAATAAAAAAACTTCACAATAACAATAAAAAAAAGTCAGGTCATTATCTGCGTCATGCCTTTTCTTTTTTGCCATGGGCGTTTACCTGTTTCTTTTTGTTTCATGATCCAAACGAAACCTCTCTCTTGAGAATTAAAGGACAAAAGAAGGGGCAAATTCAAACAAATGGGTTGGTTTCCTATTTTTATGTTTTAATATTATTTTTCATGTTATTTTCTTTTTCTCTTCTTCTTCTTCATCAATCTTATTTTCGTCCGACTGTCTGTTTCTATTGGGGGTTTCTCGTTCGTTTATTATTCATCACTGTTTCAATCATTTTTTTACAATCAACTTATTTTTATGTTGATGGAGTCGCTGGGGTAAATTAGTTATTTGAGAATTATAACACAATCGCCAAAAAATACATACATAACACGATTCCGATCACGGAATTCCTATTAAGTTTTCATCGCAATAACCCTAGTTTATATTGTTTTATGTCGTGAAAGTATTGCCTTTAATGTAGTATTATCAATGTGTTAACCACTTCAGGAGTGTTTCTAGGCTGTTTCTATTGTATCAAAGCCATATATTGCGTGGTATTCTATGTAGTTAACCACGAAGTATTATTGACTAATCTCCAATTGTACCGACGAAGTCCCTGAATACACCCAACCCTTAGGGTTATTCTCCGATAACGATTATTACATGCCACGCTCAAGCCTGAGATTATTACTACGCAACATCATATGTACTTTGTTGTTTTATCATGACTATCGAATGACTTAGAATAAATTATTTGAACTGTTTATTGGCTTTATATAAAATAGCTTCAATATCTATGGAAACGAACAAGAAATAGATTAGGCAATAAAAAACAAAACAATATGATAAAAATATCCAAAACCACAAGGAAACAAACCGCATTTGCAAAAGCCAAAAGGCTGTTGGTATTTTTTTTCTTTCAGTGTTGAATTGGCCCCCAAAATATAGAAACAAGGAATTAACAAGATAATAATAGAAAAAAGGTTATATATGAGAAACAAGAAAGTGGCTTGGCTGATGAGGGAGCCCTTATTTAATAGTGTGGTGGGTTTTTTTGGCGTTGGTTTTTTTTCTTTTCTTTTGGTTCCTATCTTGTGTTAAGAATAGGGACGGAATAAAAGATGTGATAGGTAAAGAGAGACGTTGTTGATAGGCTGTACGAGGCGACCGAAGTCACTGATACTGCCAGGATCTGAGAAGCTATTAGACATACAGATGAACTAACTATCACGTTTCTGGAAAAGAAAATAAGTGGAAAGAAAGATCAGCGTATCTAATAGGTATTCCCAGCACCATGAGCCATCAAAAGAGAAGGCTGAACAAAAGTCCATATCCTATACGCGCCGAAAGTTCATGTCAAATCAAAACGAAAATGTTATGAGACGTCATCATCAAAAAAGTAATAAAAAGGTGTTTCAGAAAAAAAAAGAGACAATGAAATGAAGAAGCAACGCTGAGATAATCATGAAAAAGGAACCGTTTACGAAGAGGCAGGAGTAGGGGCAATCGAAGAGCCAACAATACCAGCCGACGAAGTGCGAGAAAGCTTGACGAGATCAATGATCTTGCCGACAACACTAGGGTCAGACAGAGTGGTGATGTCGCCAAGCTGGTCCTCCTCACCGGCCAGGACCTTGCGTAGAATACGACGCATGATCTTGCCTGAGCGGGTCTTGGGAAGATCTGGCACGACGAAGACGGACTTGGGCGACGCGAAGGGTCCAATACTTCTCCGTACTTGCAGAATCAGCTCTTTGCGCAGGTCGGCAATGTTCTCGCTCTCCTTTAAGGAAACGAAGGCACAAACAGCCTGACCAGTAAGCTCGTCAGCGACACCGACGACGCAGCCTCAGCCACGGCGTGGTGCTCAATGAGGGCAGCCTCGATCTCAGCAGTCGACAGGCGGTGGCCTGACACGTTGACAACATCGTCGACGCGGCCGCGGATCCAGTAGTAGCCCTCGTGATCACGGGCAGCACCATCTCCCGTGAAGTAATATCCGGGGTACACGGTGAGGTAAGTCTCCATGTAACGCTTGTGGGCGCCCCAGACGGTACGGGCCATACTAGGCCAAGGCTGCTTAAAGCACAGAACACCTTCAACATCGTTGCCCTGGATTTCATGGCCAGTAACGGGGTCAATCAGAACAGCATCGATACCGAAGAAAGGCAGAGTAGCACTACCAGGCTTGGTAGGAGTGACACCAGCCAGGGGAGTGATAACGTGTGAGCCCGTCTCAGTCTGCCAGTAGGTATCGACGATGTGGGCCTCCTCGTGACCAATAGCCTCGTGGTACCACTTCCACACTTCAGCGGCAATGGGCTCACCAACAGAGCCTAGGGTTCTAAGGCTCTTCATCTGGTGCTTGATGTGCTCGTCACCAGCACGCTTCAGCAGACGTAGGGCAGTAGGAGCGACGTAGAACTGGGTGATCTGGTGCTTCTCCACGATATCCCAGTAGCGGGAGAATGAGGGGTAGGCAGGAGTGCCCTCAAAGACGACGGTAGCGACACCAAGCAGTAGAGGGGCGTAGACAACATAGGTGTGTCCAGTGATCCAGCCAACATCACCACCGCAGAAGTAGCGGTCACCAGGGTGAATGTCGAAAACATACTTTCCAGTAGCAGCAGCACCGACCAAGTAGCCACCAGTGGTGTGCATGACACCCTTGGGCTTACCAGTAGAGCCGGAAGTGTACAGAAGGAAAAGAGGGTCTTCAGAGTTCATGGTCTCAGGAGGACAGTAAGCGGGCCACTTCTCGGTCTCCTCGTGCCACCATAGATCACGACCAGCAGTCATGGGCACATTAGAGCCTGTGCGTCTGTATACTAGGGTGTTCTTGACGCCAGGGCAGTCAGCTAGAGCCTCATCGACGATTTTCTTTGTGTTGACGGTCTTGCCACCACGACGGCCCTCATCGGTAGTGATGACAACCTTGCACTGGGCATCGACAATGCGATCACGCAGAGATTCAGATGAGAAACCAGCGAATACAATGGAGTGAATGGCACCAATACGGGTGCAAGCCAGCATGGCAACGACGGCCTCGGGAATCATAGGCAGGTAGATGGCGACATTGTCACCCTTGCGGACACCAAGACTCTTGAGCACACCGGCGACTCTGCAAACCTCGGCCAGTAATTGGCTGTAAGTGACATTACGGCCCTCCGTGGGCTCATCAGCCTCGTAGATGATGGCCACTCTGTCAGGGTCAGCAAAGGCATGGCGATCGACGGCATTGTAGGAAGCGTTCAGCTCGCCCTCGAGAAACCAGCCGACATTGCCGTCTTTGAGGCTACCAGAAACAACAGTCTGGAAGTCGCGCGACCAGGTCAGCAGCTCACGAGCCTGCTTGCCCCAGAACTGGGTCGGATTCTGGACGGACTCCTGGTGCATAGCATGGTAGCTATCAATACCTGGACAAGGGAATGATTGTTAGCTATTACATGTTTACGACTACTTGACAAAGCTAGCCGAGCCGAATGGTTCTAGACAAGCAGTCGGTCTGTGGTAAATTCCGCAGGTCTGTGGTTCTGGTTTGGTTGTCTGTGATCGCCGGTCTCCGTCTAGTGCGTTGGTTATGCCTGTAATTTATGCATGTGAAAAAGCAAGCATAAAATCGGCAAATGTTGGCGCTGTTGCCCCAACCAATTGCCACGTTCTAGCAGCAAGTGAAAGGGTTCTAAAGCTAGAAAAGGCGCTAGGCCAGCTCTGTGCTCCATTATTTTCAGGGGACAGGATCGATTTGGCTAGGGGCAGTGGAAAGATCAGAAGCCCCAGGAAGGCCAAACCAGCCCTGGCTTCTTGTGCAAATGGTAGCCGAAGAAACCGATACAGGCAACAAAGGCCGGTTGACGACTTGACAAACGCACCAAAACCATACAATTACAGAACCATACAGCAGGCCACGGCCCGAAAGAGTAGAATTGTGGGGTCTCAACTTACCATTGATGTGGGGCTTGCTAGGGTGCTCTATGTGCAGACAAGGTTAGCTTCTCTATCATTAATCCATATATTCCATCAACAAGTTGCGTTGGCGGCGCCGGAATTTATTGGGGACACTCAGATGGGTTTAGTTGGGATGGGAGGAAAAAAGGATGGGCAATGTGATGGGATCGGGTGTTTGTTGCGCTATCAGAACGAAGTTGTTGGTGATGCGATTGCGCTGGGCGCTGATCTGAGCACAGACGACAGGTCTGAGAGTGATGATATGGGAAATGATAATTGCGAAAAGGGATAAAAGAGGCGACGGGTGGCAATCACTGTGATAACATAACATAGCGATCTTGATAGAGAATGGTTGGCTCAACACATATTCAACTTACTAGCAAAGATGGCGGCGGGCGGATCTAAAGGTAGCAAAACGTTAGTATAAGGGTCCTTCTAGTTGAGAAGGCAAAGATGGCCTTTTCAAAAAAAAAAATGCTATTATGGGCTGGCATGATCATCAACTGCGTTTTGGCGTCTGAAGTGGCATTATGCTTGTCACCCCTGCACTGACAGCATTGTGTATGCTTGAGACTGGAGCCCGTAGAATTGTAGCTGCAAAGTGAAAGCGGCTCTGCTAATTAGGAGCGCACCAACTCTACAAATCCAAAGAAAAGGGATGCAAAGAATACAAGCAAAACAGTGCTGTAGCATCATGGCGGCAGAAGGATGAGATGGAGCGCCATTCACCGTCTGTTGGTATTGGCATTGCAACTCTGGTACAAGAGCACTCCAGCCAGAATCTCAAGTAATAGAGTGGTAGGGAGACATAGCGATGGCCAGAAATCAACCCCAGTGCAATTGGCCGGCAACGCACAAGAGCTAGAAAAGGGGGAGAGGGCAGTTGTTGATGGGAAGCTCATGACAGCTAAGCATCGAAGCGCGGACCACAATGTTGAGAGTGGAATGGTTTGCGCATCAAAGCTGAAGCTGCTGGTTGTAAGAAAGAAAGGGTTGGAAGAGAAACTTACGGAAGGTCTCGGCACCATGGGCCTCGTGCACAACGGGAGCAGAAGAAGCCATTGTGTTGGATGTGGTAACTTGAGTAGAAGAGATAGTTGTGGGAGTGGATGGCGAGATAGTTGTCGATACTATTTGGTGGGAGGAGCCAGTTATATTAGTTGCGGAAGTCGAGTCAGGCGCAGGGACAGCAGCAACGACGGTGGCAATAGTAGCGTCAGTGGTGGTTGTAGTGGGAGAAGTAGAAGAAGACAAAGGCTCAGAGGCGGAACGTGGGCTGCGGCCTAGATTCAAGCTGCTGCGGGCACGATGCCAGATATTACGCAGTTGAGATGGAATGATGAATAAGTAAGAAAAGCCTAGCTTTTGGGGCCGGCTATTGTAGATATATATATATATCTATATATATAAAGGAAGGAAAAAAGAAAAAAGAAAAAAAGGGAAACAAAAAAGGGAAATAAGAAGGGAAAATAAGTAGGGGAATTTGGTGTCAATAAAAAGGATAAAAAGATGAGAAAAAAGAGACTTTGGCTCTGTCAGTGGGTGAATTCCCAGTCGAGCTATTACGATTGGGCTAAGCCGCACGTGAGACTAGCACCGAAAGAAGTACAACTAGCTATTGAAAGTAGTGGCAGAGCAATGGAAGCAACAGAAGCTTGCTGTGGATTTACAGTGGGTGAGACTTGGGAAACCAAGGCAGTTGGAGAAAGCGTTAGGGCGGCTTGAGGACAAAGAAAGATAATTAGGAGAGTCCAGTGGCGGGGCCTAAGTCTTTCTTGTCTATTTGTAGTTTATATCCCAGAATGATAATAAAGAAATAGAAAGAATAGATCAATAGAAAGAATAAATATAACAAGGCCAACAAATACGAACCAAAAGGTAGGGCAGTGAGTGGGTGGCAGGGTGTTTGTTTATTTTTGTTGTTCAATTTTCTGATGGTCGTAGTAGTTGCTCGTAATGAATGCACCGGTCACGGAACAGCACAGAAACTCGCAGTTCTTGGAAGGCACAAGGAGGCTGAGGTGGAGCCAATGTTTAGAAGAGGAATCGAACCAACTGAATTGAGAAGGAATTCGCTAGCAGAAAAAAGCAAAATTATATTTAATTCTTTTAGAGTGACGAAATCGAAATTATTGACCGGCGTGAGTCGGGAAAACAAACTGATTGTGGATTGATTTTGAGCTGATAATTTAGAAGAAGAATTGTGGTTTCGAAAAGGTGTGGTGTAGACAGTTGGGAGCAGCGTTACAGCAAGAAAAGAGGTCAAGGCTAGGCGGTGATGTAATGGTAAAGAGGACTCCCAACTAATAACCAAGTTGAATAAATTCAAAGACAGGAATCAGATGCAGGGACTAGAAAAAGAAAAAAAAAAAAATCAAAGCCAGGTCGTCGGTGCCTCGACAGGGCCAATGGAAACCGTCTTGCATGTTAAATAGCACGGATAAACGGACTTTGCCTAGCCAACTAAAGCGGCGGAGTTGGAGACTACCGTCACAAGCTCAGTCGCTTGGCTTGCTAGCTTTTTTTTGTTAGGTGGACAGTAAACCGATAATCAGATCAGATTTTTTGAAGCCAACCCTGCTTACAAGTAACGACACTATGTACAAAATACATACATAATACATACATAGCTTTAAACTCCGAGTCGGAGCTTTAGGTGTTACAAGCTTGGGCTATGGGTTCTAATTGCCTTTCATATGGCCCTATCACGGGCTAATTCTCGCCTTTGTTGTCACATCTCCCGTCTGCTGCGCCTTTGACTGCCCTCCAAGGACTCCAAAATAGAGTGTTTATTTTTACGTTTCTATTCACCAACATGAGACGAAGAGCTGTCGCAGTCACATCACAGTTAACGATGAATGTGTAAAAGTGCGTGCCTCGCAGAAGCTTAGCTTGGCTTGGCTGGCGCAGGAAGTAACACCAACACCAACCAAACTTACACTAACCTTCCTGTGCTCCCTTTGAGAAGGTGAGAAACAAGAAAAAAGGAGCAAAAAGGAAATCCAAAGTCTTGCTGGTGTACCCGGCCTAAGTGGTGGTACTTTCACGTACAGCTGCGGAGTCTAAATGGGGGAAATAGCGTTGCCCTTCTGCGTTGTTTTCAGCCCCGTTGATTACAGATAACTCTGCAAGTTGTTTCAGTGACATCTTTTGCTTGCTGGCAGGCTCAGTCAGGGCTAGACTCGGAAAGAAGTACCTTTGTCGGCTGGTTTACCCCAAGATACACGTCCGCTACATTTTCTATTGCCACATCCCTTGTCATCCAGAATAAAGGTAAAGAAGCAGTCGTGTAAGCCACTTTACTTCTTTTGTCTTCTAAGCATATTCCCTTCCTCCGAGCGCCTCTTCTTTTTGTGTCGGAAAAAAAAAGCCAAAGACTAATATGAGAGGAGCAAGTCAATCGTCCAGTTTAATGTAGGACTTCAAAGTTCAAAGACAAAGAAATATATATATAGTTAAGATCAAGGAATAAAAAAACTGCACATATTATAGGCCCAGTGCCGTAACTATAAAATGCCGGAACCGCAGGGGGTACGAAGGAAATCCTGAATGATGACGGAACTTAACTGAATCGGACTCTAGTTTTGGGCTTTAATTTGGGATCTGTTCATGTAAGACACATCTTAGGAACTCTGTTTATTCTGCCCTGACACATAGCCCAATAAATGTGTTTATAATTGTAAATCATAGTAAGATATTGAATCGTATTGCAGCCCTTTTTGGGGGTTTGTTGTATTTCCGGTAAGCAGTCTTACTGTCTATAAATATATAAAAATATTAATTGTCAATAATTCGAAAATAAAATCAAGGAGAGGGCAATTGGTGGAAATGAGTTGCTCCTACAAACAGTCGGTCCATCTCAATTTGATGTTATCCTTCTCTAACTATCACACGACTTACACGCTAACATTAATAACACTTTAAACTTTGAATTATTTGCCAAAAATAGGCAAGAGACAACAAAAGATAGGCATAGCTATCTGCATAATGATCCAATTTGCATACAAAATCTTCCTATATCTACTGTCTACCAGTCGATCTTGATCACCCTGGGGTCCGATCTCGCCTACATGAAGATTGATATCTATCCATTACTGTGCACGAAGCGATAAAATATTTAATCACGCAGCATATAAGATGCAATTAATCATAATAATTTCGTATAATTACCTCAGCCCTCTCTTCTTTTCGGTATAAGTTCAATAAATTCCCTCCGGCCCCATCCTCCGGAGTTTTCTAACGGCAGGACGGGGATTCCAACAAACGGGCTGCCGGAAGCCAAAAGCAGTTGACAACCGAAGATTCATTATGTATATTTTGTTGTTCATTCGACTATACGATCATCCCGAAAGATGCCCGGAACGCCGTTTTTGACGAGCTCCGGAATTATGGCGGCAATGGGAAGAGTCATGAACCTTTCTCTTTTATTATTATTCCCAGGTGGCGTCTGCCAAGACTTAATAATACCACATATTCATTGGCAGCTGCTGCACATGATGTTACCGTATATCTACCATGTGCATGGAAATTGACATCTTGCGGTAACATGCAGATGTCAACACTCTTTATAGTATCACAGAGTGATATATAGGTGTTCAAGTAACTATTAATTCCAACGCCTTTTTTTTCGGTAAAATCTCTACATACAGATGTACATCCACCTTGAACATGAAGATTCAAACATAACAATATATCACAAACGTACGTACGGGTCATGCCGTGTCAAGATAGGCCTAACGCATTCTCAACCCACTAACCAATGACAACATCTGCGATTCAGTTCTTTCTAGTATCTTATCTCTTTCTTGACTTCTTACTTTCCCTAATCCTTTACAACGACGTAGCTGTTTCTCCAGGCTCGTAGTCTAGTTATTTCTCGCCCCTCCCCCATCCCATGATTCAATCCCATGCCCTTTCTTTCTCCATTTCCTTCATGTTTTATTCAACCCAGGCTTTTGATTATCATGGCTAGGCTTCCCATTTCTCGACATGGACATGTGTCATGGCAGTAATAGCCTAAAGGGCCAGCGGGAAGAGATCAACCCCGGTCCTAGCTTCATCAACGACATGTCCTTATTTCTTGGTCATCTTGTCAAAACATGTGTTTCCCTATTGGCTAATTTCTTTTTTCTTCGTCAAAGGTATGCCTATTTCCCTTTCCATTTCTTCTCTCGTCCCCCGCATTATCATATTGTTTTACGTTGTAAGACAAAAACCAGTGCATGGCTATGCAATGGTGAGTATCACTGCTACTACGCCGGTACGTATGCATATTTTCGATTACAAATTACAAGACAGACATATATATAAATATATATATATATGCATACAGTCACGAAAAACAGCGGGATGGACCATAGTGAAATCATATCTATATCTAAGTATGTATGTACATACAGATATACTCTTAAAACAGATGCTGCATAGTACAACCTCATGCACATTGTCTCTCTTCTACACAATATCAGCAATATCATTCAGTTCATGCGTGAGTAAGATATAACCTCGTCCGACACGAAATTCCCATCGGGACGGCATACTCACACGGGATGATTATCAACTAATCCATGCACTTTCTGGTTCCGAATAGAGCCGATGTGTTTGGGGGTAGTCATCATGATTTATGATTTGTTGGATTCTCTTGTTACTTTGAGTGGTTGTTTTGGAGCTTTCAGACATGTACATACTTTATGGTATGGAATGGAGAAAGGTATAGACTAATTTATAACCCTAATTCTGAAAGGTGCTTATGTTGTAGTCTTTTTGGGGGCTTTTCCCCAGATTTATTTTCCAAGTATGTATCTGCACTTTGGTAACTGGGTGTTGTGATGTTGTGACTGTCTTGGATAAAAAGAAGTGGTGCACACCAACCATCGAATAATCACAAATTGGAGGGCACTACCGAATTTCAGGTCAAATTAATTAAATGGGGAAGCAGTTTGTAGTAGCAAATACAATAAATTGATCTTGTGGCATTAGAAACATGTTGTGCTCTGAAGTTTGCAAACAACGATCGAAATCCCCGTGCTAGGACGAACGGAAGCTAGGATCTGTTCGCCTCGGTGTTTGATCCGAAAAGAATGCATTTTCAACGTACTCTATCGCAGGCTTAATATTTGTTCGGTCTTGACATCCGTTATCAACCACATTTTCATGAACTTCAATGCTAGATTGTTTTGAGATTTATCTAACAGTTCCACGATATTTACCCTAGTTTTCCGTCGTAGCGAAACAACTAGCTCAGCAATTAACCACGCCAAAGACAAGTATGGCGGGTAAAAGCTAACTGATGTACTCAGTACCAAAAAAATAGTACCATGCATGTATGTATTGCAAATGTATAGCCAACAAGCTCTCGCTTCAATTATCTCATACATCAAACAGGCATTTGATTTCCGTTATTTTCTATTCCATTATTGTCTCCTTAGCATCTAGTTGTACGTCTTGCTTCTACATGAGTCCACGGCATGTCATCATCATTCTTGGAGCAATTCGGAGTAAAGCCATGATAGAGAGGTAAGACAACTACTTGCTTTTTTGTTAGGGATAAATCGCAAGTAGCAATAATGCCACCTTCGAAGCCGTGTTTGGTAACGCTTTAGGACGAACGGAGGGTGTATTACTGAAAACATTACTAGCAACAGCAACTAGTACAACCCAGAATCTCAATATAGAAGGCAAACTATCAGGGCCAGTGTGATTTAGATTATTTCCTTTGTTACAAATCCACTAGTTATCTAGTATTATGAAAGTAATACAACTTTGTATAGTCATTTATGTAGATCTTAGAAATGGGCGTGAGTATATATGTACATACACTATTTGTAAGTTGTGGAGAAAATTGAGAGCACACCACATTTAGACCAGCATGTGAACTTTTATCAAGTCTGGTACTACACGTTATATCACATTGAGTGACGCAACCACAAAAGACTATAGATGGTATGTCTTGCTCACCATGCAACAGGAGAGAATATAACTGAATAAAAAATGCACTTCTCCAAATAGGACAAAGCCCGAGGGAACTCCAGCAACGTCCAAATCTCGGCATGTAGCCACCGTTTTGCTCTCCTATTTTCTTGCTATAGATACTCAGATAGGTTCAAGCATGAAGAAAATAGTATTCGGCTACAGAGGAAGATGCTGTACTTTTGGCCGAACCAGTGGTTGTAACAGAGGCTGCATTATATCGCCAGTAACCGAACAATTGTTACAGAGAGCGGTACAACCCTACAGGAAAAAAGGCTTACAGATACATGGGTTGAATGATACATATGTATGAAGAATAGCTTAATACGATAAATTTATAAATGTGCATACTGAAAGTCATCATAGTGACATTGTGAATCATCCCGCAAGACTCGGGTTCCTATTGCAGAAAAAGTGCTATAATTTTTATCCATTTTGTTTTTGTTTCCATAGCTCTCAACAACGGAAGTTACGCCGTCGGTAGTAAAAGTAGTGGGGTGCCGAGTATAGTTACAATTCATCTTTGTACCTAAATAACTTATTTATTCTTATCAATTTTTAGTTATCTCTTGTATGTGACTTCCCAACAAGCTTGGTTGCTGCTGACACATTCTAATTCTGCCCCAAAGATAATTTTATTCAATTGCTTTTTTTCATGTTTTTTTTATATGGACAAAATATCCAACAAACAATCAACAACGTTTGGATCCATAATTTCACGCTAGACTAAACAAATTCATTTTATCTTAATCATAAATAATCCTTCATTTCAATGTACATACATGTAGTACTTATCTACAAATACACATCATACAACTACATGTAACTAACTAGTCGTAGTTGTAACAAAAAAGTGCAAGCCAACAACCATGTAAGTCGTATATTTCCGTAGAACATTACAGATAATTTCTTCCAGTATAGTGTATTCATACATGTATACTTAGCTTAGTAACACATCTTCAAGCTTTATCACCATTGATTGTTTGAGATTTCGACATCCACCAGTCAATTGGCCTACTGACGGAATAACTTCGTAAGTAATAAGCCGGCTGTATTTTCATGAAGAGAGTTCATATACGTTAATTCCTGTTGGTTACCATAGATTACAAATGTAGATGCAACCCTGCCTCTATTTCTTCGCTAATATCGCGACTACTACCATACCGTCTTAGTATTGTTCTGACTTGTTTCCCCCTTTAGATTTGATGATAAACTCCTTGCTCATACATGTATTTGTAGTTCTACCGGAACATAGAATTACCCGTACGCAGCAGTGTCATACATGTATACCAACTAGAGAGGAACCAACTCGGATAAGTGTTGCGCACCAACCATTATAAAGGCAGTACAGACTTTACAAGTATCATATTGGGATTTTCGGGCCCCTCATGAGTGCCGAACGTGTCGCTTTGGCATGTTAAGATCCTATGTTTGCCTTTTTGTCATCTGTCGTAGGTATTAATTAAGCTGTAAGAGAATTGTTTGTGCCAACCCTGGTGTTTGAGGCTTAACTTACTAATCTTGGTATCGTTTTTCTATATAAAAGACTCGACCTTCTCGGCTTGTCGGGTAACCTTTTTTTTCTTAATTTTTAATTCATTAATCTTATGGAGCTGTAGAGCTATGAAGATGTACTCGGGTAACAATCGTGATATATGAATTTGGATGCGATGGAACGTCACCTGGATGCAAATCATGTAGTTTTGGAAGATAACAAATCATGAAATTTCGAAGAAGCGTTCATATGTCCGTGTGATCAAAGCAAGTCTAATAATCATAGTACTAAATAGTGAAGCGAACCCCTCATGCAGTAGTGAAATCCCTTTAACGCCATGTGTAGTAATAGCAATGGTAATAGTAGTAAATAGAAACATACTGGCTTGCCAAAGTCAGCCCAATTGACCATGAAGCCTGTGATGCAACGTGCTATCATGTATCATAGGCCCATCTCCATGAGATACGTCTCAAGGATACGCATGAACTTGGCCACAAACGCCTCCAGATGGAAGATGACCTTGGTACCAGTCTTGATACGGTGCTCGTAAAAGGCCGACCACTGTATCACTTCGGCCTTGAGAGCATCGTCGATCTGCGCTACCAACCGGAAGGTTAGAGTCTTCAGTATGGTAGTTGCAGGGATACAATGCGATAGAAGATCGTATAGTTGTCCTCTGACATTGAGGATACAATTTGGCGTATGTTCTGCCATGATGTTCTTCGCAATCTGGGAAATGAGGGCCTCCCAATCCAGCGGAGGAATGGGTGTAGTATCGGTAACGGTCTCACTAGATGTAAAGAAATGTTGAATTAGCGGGCGATGTGCTTGAGATACATGGAAGTACGCGTTATGATCTTGTGATTTGCATGAAGATACTACACCGCCGGGAACCGAGAACTGGCCGAGTCTGAACATACCTTTGAGCATTGACAGCTTCATACATAAGCAAGGCCCGACGGAGATTCCGGCCACTGTCCTTGGCAATACGTTTGTATAGACCAGGTAGAACAGGCCATCCTTCACGCTGCGCCGATGTAGTCAGAACCGAGCAGATTTCCTCCTGAGAAGGCGCAGCCACACGCACTAACAGTGTTCTGGAACGGATGGGCGCGATGATATTGGCTGTTGAGTTGGCGACGAGGATCAGTCGTAGGTTGGGCGAGTATTTCTCCATAGTACGACGGAGGGCTGCCTGTGCATCGCGCGTCAAGTGCTCGGCTTCGTTGATGACAACGACTTTAAATTTCTGCTTCGCTGATTGGTCGACCTGTTGCGTCTGCGCGACTTCTTTTAGGAGATCTTGGATGACTACTCTGTCATGCATGCCGACATCGGATGGCGTAATCTCCAGATGATATACAGATGCCACTACGTTGAATTCCAACTTGCGGTTGCTGCTGGTTTGAAACACGCGGGCGTCGATCTTGATCTTTTCTACACCAGGGCCGTAGAGCTCCTTAAGAGTTGCGACGATTCTAGTCTTTTTTCCGGCTCCTGACGGACCATACACCAGTAGATGTGGGAAATCGCCGCTTTGAGCCTATGCATATACATAAACCATTAGTATCAGTTGTTAATGATGATAGTGGGACATGTATCTTCATGAAGTGATAGCTTACCAAGGACCGAAGTCGATCGGATAGGTCATGGTGATACGTCAGGCCGTCTAGTGACCGAGGGCGGTGCTTGTCGACAATAAGAGCCATGATTAATGTGATAGAAGCTGCTTATAGCTTAATTCGCGGTGTTGTATGCTGTGATGGCTACAAAACTGAAAGAGGCTGTTAGCTATTTGGCTGGCTGTCTTTTTTTTTTGGCCTTTGCATTAGCTTGTGAGAATATCTAACTAACGCGTAGCTTAGAGCTTCACGCGTATAGTGGTTACAGGGGTAATTAGCTGGACGCCACATTTTGGCCAGGCTACACAGTTGCAGAAATTTGGGGTCAATTTTGACGGCATGCGATCATTATAGAGGGGCATTAATGAATCTGTTTTATAGCTTTGCGGTAGCTAGATAGATAATGTGATATGTAATATCGGAGCCGGTTTAGCCCCGATATTAATGTTACTTATATGTAGACATGGCTAGCTAGATTATTGTACACAATTTGTACCCATGATAATACACTATAATACAGATAACTTGGGCTCTGGATGATGCTTGGGTACTAGAGCATGGCCTTTTAGTCTAATCATCAACACAAAAAATGGTTCTATGCAGATGCTGGGGAAGGAGGAGAAGCAGGAGTATCAGAGAGAATATCTGATTCTAGAGTAGTGGAAGCTTTGGAGTCAAGCTTTTTCCATGGACGCTTGAGATCCTCAAGGGTTAGACCATTCTCTAGCTTTGTCATACCAACAACTGGCGCAGCGTTCTTGTGAATAAATTCCCATTGGCCTACGAAAATAAGTGTTAGAGAAATTGTAAATACTCTTGCGGAGCCCTCTTTTTAACTTACCGGGAAGCTTTTGGCCAGCAAGACGGAAGGCATCACGGATAACCTTTTCGTGGATAAGACCTCTGAGTTCAAAGACCACCTGGTTGACCGCAACACGGCAAGCCCAATGATCAAAACCACCCTTACCTTTACCCATACGAATCTGTAATGCAAATCTAGTTAGTATGTTGTTTAAGCAACTCCGTATTGATATTGACAAAGACTTACTTCGTTACCACTGACGTACACACCAACATTGCAAGCTACCCGTTTGTATAATCTATACTTGTTACCACGTAATCTGGTCTTGATGGTATCCTCTGCATTCTTCAGCTGCTTGGCACTGATACGGCGATGTGAATCGACCATGCGCAGACCGTAGTCTCCCCACATAACCGTCGTGCCCTTTGTAGAACCTCCCGTAGCGACTCGTGGCCGACCCTTCATCATCTTCTTGGTACGGTCGATGCTGGGCTCTAGCCAGGTACCGAAGCGAGGCGCCGTTGTAGAAATCGAGCGCGCATCACGGCTCGGCGTTGAAAATATCGTCGTGGTGTTCGTCGCCGCTACCGTAGCCACCATAGGGCGCACCGGGGATATTCTCAATGACTGGAATGCATTGGATAGCATGGAAGCTGACGAGAGCTTCATAGTGGCGGTATATGTATTACGTTGAGGATAGCGACGTAGGAGTTAATGCTGATCGATATCGTCGTCTACCATATTGTTGCACCGGCGATCGCATAGTTTTTTCAGCGATGCCATTGGTTGAGTAGCACCCCACATTGAGCCTTGCTCATACTGGAACGGGCACGCCACACTACCCACGTGAGCAGGCGTGCTGTTAACGCCACATTATATTGAAAAGCGCGCTATTCTTATTGCAGCACGTTTACAGATATTAGTAGCTAATAACGCGAAAGCAATTAAACTGTGCCTGGCCAAATATTTTTGGGAAAGAAGCGCTGCCTTGTTGTCAGGGCAATTTTCTCTATTCCACTCGTGTAGCTTGCCTATTTGTTTGTACTTCATTTATAAACAGCTTAGGGAATTATTATATATTAATTGCCCAAACATTAGGGCATATCTGCTCATATACTACGCATCATATACCAAATATCGCACCACTGTGCTTCGAGATGTCTGATATTAGATCATTCTTCAATCGTTCTGGAAAGCCTCCAGCTAAAGCTGAATCGGAGGCTACTAAGGAAGCAACATCAACCTTGAGTCGTCGTGGTAGTAAGCAAACATAAAGTTACTATTCAATACATGCCTCTAACTAACCAATTTACAGAAGTTCGTACTGTCGTTGAGTCTGATAGCGACGATGAAACATTTCAAACAGCAAAGTCATCCACGAAAACACCTGTAAAGAAGCCTAAGAAGGAGGAAGATGTCGAAATCACAGCTAGTGAATACTTCTCTACAGCAGCAGCTAAGCTTAAGTCAAAGAAACCTCTGGATCCAACCGTTGAGGTGCCGGTTCGTTCTAGCCCCCGAAAGAAAGAAAGCAGTGCACCAAAACCCTCATCAACTCCTGCTAAACGTTCTACCCGAGTGAGCACGAAACCCGAAATCAAATACGATGACGACGACTTCAGGGATGATAGCGATGACGATATCTTTGCCGCCGAATATGGCCGCAAGATCAAGGCCGAAAACGACTACATGGAGGTAGATAGCGAAGATGACATCAAGCCCAAGTCTCGCGCAGCAACCGCTGCCTCGAACTCCAAGAAACGCAAGACTACCGTAGAAGAATCAGAATCTGAAAAAGAAGAGCCGAAGAAGAAGAGGGCAGCCCCTGCAAAGCCTCGGGCACCACCAAAGGCGAAGACAGCTGTTGAAGAAGCCCCCGAAATCCAAAATATTCTGGATAGCATCCCTACCGTTCTTCCTCCTTCTCCCCCACGAAGCGACCCTACCGTCAAGTTCGACTGGCGCAAGGCTAAGGGCGGCGGCAATGCTACTGCTCCACCCCCAATGGCCGGATCGATCGAAATTCCGGAGGGTGCTGACGAGTGCTTAGCCGGGCTGACATTTGTCTTTACCGGTCTTCTCCAGGCAATTAGCCGTGAAGACGCACAAGCTCTTGTCAAAAAGTATGGCGGAAAGGTGACTGGTCAGCCTAGCACCAAAACTAGTTACGTCGTTCTTGGAGCAGATGCAGGCCCTTCAAAACTCACCAAGATCAGGGCTCATGGAATCAAGACCATCAATGAAGAGGGACTGTTTGAGCTTATCCGCAAGCTTCCAGCTCACGGCGGTACCGGGAAGGGTGCTGAAAAAGCCCGAGAGAAGAAGGAACTTGAACTTAAGAAGGCTGAGCAAGAAGGTTTAGCTATGGCAGCTGAAGAGAAGAAACGGAAGTTGGAGGCTGAAAAGGCAGCGAAGGCATCTGCTACTGCTAGAGGTGTGTGTGCCCCTGCTGCGGCCAAAGCTGCTATTGATCCTACAACCCAGCTTTGGACTAGTAAATATGCCCCCACGCAGATGATGCATATCTGTGGTAACAGGTCAAACGTCGAGAAGATCCAAAGTTGGCTTCGTGACTGGCCAAAGCACAAGAAGTATGATTTTCAAAGACGCGGTGCGGACGGCATGGGCGGTACTCGTGCTATCATCATCTCTGGACCACCCGGAATCGGTAAGACAACCTCGGCGCATCTGGCTGCGCAGTTAGAGGGCTATGATGTCATTGAAAGCAATGCTAGTGACACCCGTAGTAAGCGCATGGTTGAGGAAGGTGTAAGTGATGTGATGAACAACACTTCCCTGCTTGGATTTTTTGCCGGCGATGGAAAGGCTGTTGATCTCAAGCGCAAGAAGATCGTGATGGTCATGGACGAGGTCGATGGTATGTCTGCTGGTGATCGTGGTGGTGTTGGTGCTTTAGCCAAGTTCTGCAAGAAGACCGAAGTTCCCCTCATCTTGATTTGCAACGACCGTCGTCTACCCAAGATGAAGCCGTTCGACTTTGTTGCCTTCGACATCCGGTTCCAGCGGCCTACAATCGAACAGATCCGGTCGCGTATGATGTCAATCTGCTTCAAGGAAGGCATCAAGATCCCCGTTCCAGCCCTCGATGCCATTATTGAGGGTAGCAACCGTGATATCCGTCAAATCATCAATATGATTTCTACAGCCAAGTTGGATCAGAGCACGATGGACTTTGCCAAGGGTAAAGAAATGAGCAAGTCATGGGAGAAGCACATCATCCTGAAGCCTTGGGATATCTGCTCCAAGATGCTCAGCGGAGGTCTATTCTTACCCTCGAGCAAAGCCACACTAAACGAAAAGATCGAGCTCTACTTTAACGATCATGACTTCTCTTTCCTCATGATCCAAGAAAACTACCTTCGTTGCCGGCCAACGGCTGTTAGCGGTAGCAATTTTAGTCACCCACGAGAAAGAAATCTCAAGACTCTGGAGCTATTCGATGCTGCCGCAGAGAGTATCAGTGATGGCGATCTCGTCGACCGTATGATCCACGGCCCGCAACAACACTGGAGCTTGATGCCTACCCATGCTGTCTTCAGTTCCGTTCGTCCTGCCAGCTTCATCAATGGTTCACTCGGCCAGCCTGCTTTCACATCCTGGCTGGGAAATAACAGCAAACAAGGAAAGCTAGGCCGCTTCGTGCGTGAGATTCACTCACACATGCGTCTCAAGTCGTCTGGTGACCACAACGAAATCAGACAGCAGTATCTGCCGGTTATCTGGGACAAGACTATCAACGCGCTATCCAAGGATGGCAAAGAGGCGGTTCCTGATGTTATTGACTTGATGGATAGCTACTATCTGACGAGAGATGATTTCGATGCAATCTCGGAGCTGGGTGTTGGCCACCAAGACGAAAGTCTCGTGTCCATTGAATCACAAACGAAGTCTTCATTCACGAGAACGTATGTATGCCCCTTGACCCCCGCTATATTCTTCTCACTAATATATTCTATAGTTACAACCAAGGCAGCCATCCTGTGCCTTTCATGAAGGCAAGCACTGTTGGTGTTCCAACCAAGAAGATGCCCAAGGAAATGCCAGATCTAGAAGAAGCCATCGAAGATGACGACGATGGCGAAGCCGAGCCTGAGCCCGAGTCAGCCGACAAAGGGGATGAGATTGACTTCAAGAACGACAAGTATATCAAGATGCCTAAGGCTAAGAAGGCGGCCGCCACAAAAAAGGCACCGGCTAAGAAAGCTGCCCCTAAGAAAGCTGCTGCATCGAGGAAGAAATAGTAGAAATGGCTTACCCATGTCACATCATTATTATATATCCATCTACTTGGTGGGTAATGGCGTGTTTCGTTTTTTTTTTTTATATTTTCTTAATTTGGTTTGCTAGACATGATTAGAAGTTTGGGCGTTTAAGAGGTTTATAAACATCATAATTGATTCAGGTGTCACCACAATAATGCGTTCACAAGTCATATATATATATATATATAGCACATGCTAAGAAACGAGCCATCCATGATCATAATTTGTTCTTTTCAGAGGCACTGAATAGACAGACGCCTTTGGTTGTTTGTATTTGGTACAGTTTTGGTACAGAATTGGGGGAGGGGTTGTTTGATTTTGGGGTGACTAGTACAAAGAAATGTGATGAATCCCAGGTATGTTTCTAAACGTCAATACTTTCGTTTTAAGAGGCAATATAGCGACATGTCGAAGAGAGAAGCCAGATAAACAAGGTAAAGAAAAGAGATATCATGATATAGAGGGCAGATGGAGAAAATAGAAAAAATCGAAGAAGGGCTAAAGGAGAAAGGAAAGAGAGGATGAAGAATGAATACAGTAGTTTGTAGTATGATTTGTTCAAGAGCATCATTATAATAGTACACGGGGATCAGAGAAACTGTCGTTCAACTCGATCCCCAAAAAGCAAAGAGAAGAAATGAAAGCATAAGCTTAAGCCAAGTAGGATAGACTTAAGCATTCTTGACGACACCAACCTTAGCGGCTCTCAGCACACGGCCGTTAAGCTTGAAGCCCTTCTGCTGGACATGGAAGACGGAGTTATCCTCTTTATCAGGCTGAGGAGCCATGAAGGTAGCATCGTGTTCATTGGGGTTGAACTTTTGGCCGTCGGGGTCGAAGCGCTCGAGGCCATGCTTGGAGAGGGTGCTAACGAGGATATCCTCGGTCATCTTGAGACCCTCGTATAAGCTGAAGAGATCCTTGGCAAACTCATTCTCGGCGAGTTCGGCGGCCGGGGCGGTACGCTTAGCTTCGGGGACCATGGAGAGAGCGCGGTCTAGGTTGTCCACGCTGTCAATCAGGTCCTTGGCAAATTTCTGGATGGCGAAGTCTTTGGCAGACTTGACGTCCCGCGCAGTACGGTCCTGTAGGTTGCGGAAGTCGGCGACAGATCGGAGGTAGCGGTCCTACATAGAGAGGGAAAAAAGAATGATGCGGTGGTTAGTATAATGGACTTGGATAGACAGAGGTATCAAGGTGGTCTCCGACGCCATTCTATGATAATGACTCGAATCACACTCTAGCACAAAGCTAGCACAGACAAGCTATGAGTAAATTCGGAGTATCCAACATACCTTGAAATCGAGAGCCTCCTTCTCCTTGGCCTCAAGCTTCTTCTTCAGAGCGCTCAGCTCATCGTTCTCCTTGGGGGCAGCAGCCTCGCCTTCTTTGGGAGCAGCGGCGGCCTCCTCCTTGGGAGCCTCGGAGCTGTACCACCGAAGGGCAGACTGGGTGGTGACAGCAGCTGGTATTCTGACGGCCGAAGACAGCGTGAAGGGAGCCTGGGTGGCAGCAGAGCGCGAGCGTAGAGCGGCGGTGCGGGCTGAGCGGATGATGGTCTGTCTTAACATCGTGAAGTAAAAAGATAAGGTGTGGATGTTAAAGGTGGTTGGTGGAAATGGCGTCACAAGACTCGATGTTAGTTGTGGCAATGTGTTATGGGAGTAGAGGAAGAGAAATGTATCGAAATTCGAGCAAATATTAATGAATGTTGCTAGACCGAAGAAAATGAATGGATAAAGAACCGGTTATTGGTGGTTTATAGTGGACGCTGTGATAAGGAAAAAAAAGTCAACTATGACAGTCTCGTGATTTTATGAAATTTTGAGAGGAAAACACCTCTTTAAAAAAAAAAGACCGAAAATAAGATATCTTGATTTTTTTTTGTACCCAATTCGCGGAACCACAAAAAATGGAAATCAAAATAAGTACCTGCCGCTTTTTTCTTACTATTAGACAAGATGAAAAGCGGATATCCTAGCTAAATGACCAATGAGGGGCAGTCCGTGTTCAACTACGTAAAAAAAAATCAAGCTAACTAAGCAAGAAGGAACCTAGTAAGATGATTTTAGCTCTGCCCCGCCTTTGCCTTCCCGGCTCGGCGATGCAAATTAGAGAAAAAGCAGGCGAAAAGACCCGATCTAATATCATGGATCTTAGAATTGAGGTGTCGAATAAAGTAATGAAAAAGAAACTCTTATAATATCATATCAAGCACTATTACTCTATCTAAATTTTCCTATGCCCATGTGAATCTAAAACCTCCGCATCGTATATCTTTGCAGTCGTAACTATATAGCCAATATATCCATCGTCTTACCATCCGCCGCCGTAGTGTGGCTGGCCTCCGTATGGCGACTGACCTCCGTATGGCGGCTGACCTCCGTATGGCGGCTGACCTCCGTATGGGGGTTGGCCGTAGGGAGGCTGACCATGAGGAGGCTGGCCATACGGAGGTTGACCGTACGGCGCACCTTGGGGATGTTGTCCATAAGGCGAATGTTGGCCGTAACCCGGCTGTCCATATGGTGGCTGAGGTGAATGGCCGCCATAATGCTGTGGGTGGTGTTGGGAATGTTGAGGGGGGTAGTACTGAGGATGGTGCTGCTGGTAATGCTGCTGTGGTTGTTGATACTGCGCCGGCTGTTGATGAGGCTCATGATTCTCTGACCCTGTCATCCAGTACGAACTTTGCGCTGTAACTTTTCCTGTCGTTGACTCATCGGGCACAGGTGCCACTGTGACATACGATGGGTTCTCGCCCGCATTTGAATATCCGTAGTTTCCATGTACCGCCGTCGTCGGACTTCCGTATGGACGACCACTGACTTCTGAAGGATCGATTTCGCGTGTATTGATCTGGCTCCAGAGACCACCAGCTGTCTTGCCATGACCGCAGTCTCCGTGACCACCACGAGTCACATTGCCGGGACCATGAAGGACATGGTTTTTTCCATGCTTCACACTCTCAGAAGATAGGAGGTGCTCCAATTGATGACGCTTGGGGTGCTCATCATACCACTTGCGCACAGTATTGTACATATTGCGCTGGATCTCAATACTGTCACTGCGAAGTGCAGGATGGTGGAAGGTTTGCAAGATATCGTTGACAACCTCGTCCACGGGAACGCCGTTATTTTCCCAGGCATATAGAATACGCCTATAGTCCATGTTAGCATATCAAAACATTGCAATCTTGTGGGGACCAGCGAACTTACGGGACAGCATATTGTAGAGCAGTGGCGGCAACACGGCCAGCACATGAGTTGAGAAGGTTAGTGAAGTGGTCCTTGGCCAGCATGGAGTGGGTCGGATCAGTGCAGTGAAAGTTCTTCCACGGCTCCAACTGCGAGTTTTCACTGGCGGAGATGATGCCGGACGAGCCATCCTTGAGAGATGCCGAAACGGCTTTGATGATGGGGCGAATGAACGGGGCAAGAAGCCCCAGAACAAAAGCGGTCAGTCTCTCGCTGATGGTATCAAGGAGCTTCTCGAGACCGGGGATCTTAGTGATGAAGCTATGAATAGCACGTGCAATCTTATCACGGAACTCTAGGATAGGGTAGATTTTTCTTGCGGTCTCAACAGGATCAAAATCAGCACTCATACCAGGCACAATGTTTGTATTTCCAGCAGCCCGAACATTGATCTCTTCTTGCTGTTCAGAACTTGAGCGCAGCTCGCGGGCCTGAGAAGCAAAAGCTACGCCCAAGCCGGGGAGTTGTCCCAGCATGGAAATGAATTCGTTCGATTTACCACTAGATTCCTCGCTGAAGCCACGGCTATTGCCGCCGGCTCCAAACTGAACCTTTTCAGCATCCAGGAGGGCAACATCAACCTCGTCAACCTCGGCCTGGGTGAAGTGATCGGTAGCTTCACCGATGACAGAGTGCAGGAAATCAACAGCACCGAAAGTGCCTGTTACAAGAGGAAACATGGACTTGCCATTGATGTTGATCCGTGAGTTGGCACCACAATGGGCAAAAACTTGTTGGTGGCCCATTTCAATGAGCGCCAGCTCACAATAGTTGCTGTGAGCACTGAAGTCTTCCAGGCAGTGGAGAGCCTGGCCCAAGCATCTAAGGGCTTCACACAAGTCAGACTCTTTGCCTTTGCGATTCGAGCCACTGGTGTATAGACGCCCGTAATGGATACTACGAGCAAAGCTGTAGCGTAAGTATCCGGCACTAGTCGACCAATCGCCACTCTCATTGGCGATATAGTTCTTCATGCCAGTATTCATATCAATTTCGGTCTCGATGGGTTGAACGGGGCCACGCAGGCGCTCGTCATATTTGCGGGCATCTTCACCATCAGCGTAGCCTAGCGGGTTGTCGATATGTTCCTCAGCACGGTAAACACCGAGGCGCTCTGAGGTGACCTCGAACTCTTCGGTGGCATAGCCGAAGGACATGAATGATAATACCCATATCTGACAATGCATGTTAGTAGATGCCAATGGTCTGCAAAAAGCAGTGCATTACTTACTAGGACGCGGATAGTTTCCGCGTTGACTGGACCCTTCAGACTGCCCACATCGACAGCCTGGGAGTAATCACGAAGCCAGTTGCCAAAGTAGACTCGCTTGATTGCCATGGTGCTCCATTTCTTGCCGTGTAAGAAGGCAATAGTCGCCAGCATATCCTCGATATCTACGCATCGTAAATTAGTATCGTGATAGAGTTTGCGCAACACAGCATCATCAAGTGCGTTGGTGTGCAACCGTCGCGTTTATGGCGGGGGAGGGGCACAAATAAAAATTTTTAAAGAAATAGCTGGGGATCACGGAGAGAAAAGAACGACAGAGAAAACTACGGGTGCTAACGAACCTCCATGACGCCAGTTGTGGCCTTCAACCTATCGCGGAATGTTAGTAGAGCCGATGAATACGATCAAAGGGTGACAAACGCACTTGAGAGATAGAGGGGATGTTGCCGGCGCCAAAGGCAGATACTTTGGACGGCAGAACTAACAGCACGATGGCAAGCATCAGCAGCCACGAGTGGCGCTGGATCGACGACAAGCTCATGATCGCAGCGATAGAGGAGATGGATAGCGGCAGAGGTTTTGGTCTGAAATGCGGTGTAAATGGCTGGACGATAGAATAAGATCAAAAGTCGAGATGATGCCAGAGAAAAGAAGTGAAGAAAAGGGAAGAGTTGTCAGATGCAACTAAAAGGCACCAAAGAATGGAGGGGGGCGTCAGTTGTTGGTTTTAATCGCCCGTCTCTCTACTACTGTTATTACGACATGTACTAGTTGGTCTTACTTGGCTGCGGCTGTTGTTTCTTTTTCGAGTCATTCAGTTGTTCCCTATATTTCTTGCTAGGTTTCTACAGGCAGAGAAAGGAGCGTATTACAGCTCTAGCACCAGCTCCAGGCGCTATCACTAGCAGCAACAGAAGCTAATACCCGGATCAGGACTTATTGCCAACGGTAGCGAGTGTCTTGCGAACCAAAAGGCGATCTTTTGCATGCTGGCTAGCTTGCATTTGTGACGCTTACCTTACTTTGGTGCCCACTGATGCACGGCCACATGCACACTCAAATGGCTTACCGGTCTTTTTTTTTTTTTTCTGCTTTTTGCATTTTTTCTACGGTGTGCCTTGTGGCGCGGTGCGGAAAGTGGCTCCGCCGGTGAAGAGGAGGAGGCCTCGGCATCGTGATCAGCTTGGCATTTATAATCGCACTGTACACATAGATGTTGTCTATGTGAGTGAGTACGGTGTTAAGCGGTATGTTTTACACTGTGTCTCTATCATGGTTACATCTTGGATGGTCATTCAAGGTCAGTCGATGACGCTCACTAGATCAATCCAGAATAACAGAAAAGCGATCCGCTATTGTGTAGACCCCGTTCGCTAAGCACCAGAGTGCCAGAGTGGGATAGGGTTTCCTTCGCTATCTGGTAGCACGCGACAGTCCCTGGATCTGACAATAAAGGCTCTCTGGATCGGTCGGTCGTTCTTTGTGAGACTTGATATATCCATATGTGATACCCACAAGTGACTGTCAATTACGTTTAATCATGTTGGTTGAGTAGCAACTCGTTCGTTTCATGACACTACAACCATCCTATTCTCAATTGGACAAATTTGACGGTCGCAGATTTCTCCGGACATTGGAGATAACAGCCATGCGTCCATGAGGTTATATCGGCTATGCAATTTCCCACCTATTTCTTGCCCGTCCGTTCATACAATTGAATGCGCTGATGCTTTTTCATGATGCTATCATAGAATGCCGTCGAAGCTTACAAATCCTGCCGCGCAAAGCAAAGCTCATTAGATAGAAGGTTTTTTTGGTCTTTATTCTAGATTATTACAAAGCAACAACAAAAAAAAAGAGGGGCTATTAGTGATCAAGACAAGCTTTATAAGCTGCGATAGCTTTTATAGCTTCTTCCTGGATGGCCACAAGATGCCGTGTTAGGAAATTGTACTACTTTTAGTATTAGTTCAGGGCTGTGTATCTTAGGATACCGAGGTGCTACATAGCTATTAAAGCTCCATTTCCATCATAATAAAAATGTATTAAAAAAAAAGACGTGCTGATAGCAGAGCATTTGTTGATTTGTAACCCGCAATACTAAGACACAAAGCTAGCAAAAGTATAAAAGCGACCATTCAGACTACTTGGACTAATTTAGATTTCTTCTTCTCCAATCCAATATTCCTATCACTTTCTACTTAGCTAATAACATCTCATCTACTCTCGATCGAAACCATCTTTCTATCGCCATTTCTTTCACCATGTCGTCTAACCGTGCTATCAAAATTGTTGAAACCGGCAAGGTTGAAATCACCTCCGTTCCAGTTCCAAAGCTAAAGGCTGATGATGATTATATCTTGGTCAAAGTAGCCGCTGTGGCCATTAACCCGACCGATTGGAAGCACATCGATGCTGCAGGGCCCATCGGCTGTCTGAACACCTGTGTTGGCTGCGATTATGCCGGCATCGTCGAGGAGGTTGGCTCAGGCGTCACGAAGCCTTTCAAGAAGGGTGATCGCATTGCCGGTATGGTCAACGGATCGTGAGTTTGCCTTCCATGTGTCTTCTTCGTCCACCGGCTTACTAATGTTATCTTCCTAGAAACGGCCTCCGCCCTGCTGATGGCACTTTCGCCAACTACACTATCGTCAAGGGCGATGTTCAGATAAAGATTCCCGACAACCTGACCGATGAGCAGGCTGCTACTCTTGGTATCGGTATCTCTACAGCAGTAAGCCGCTCTGCGATCTATATATGTAATGAACCGTTATGAACTGACAACTTAACAGGGCCAAGGTCTCTACCAAGTCCTAGGACTCCCCCTACCCGACATCAATGCTGTATCTTCTCCCTCGACCTCACTCGATCCTTCTAAGACCATCCTAATCTACGGTGGTAGCGGTGCCATGGGAAACCTGGGTATCCAGTTTGCGAAGCTTTCGGGCTTCACCGTCATCACGACCAGCAGCCCTCGCAACTTCGATCTCTGCAAGTCTCTTGGTGCCGACTACACTTTTGACTACAACAGCCCGACGGCCGCCGCCGATATTCGTAAACTGACTAACGACAAGCTGGCCTACACATGGGACACTATCTCGGAGCCGGCGACCGGCACCTTCTGCGGTAACGCTATGTCTACTAGCGGCGGCAAGTACTCTGCCCTGCTCCCCGGCTCTGAAGCTACCCTGAAAGAGGCCAACCCTGCTGTCGAGCCGGGTTCGTCGATCGCATACACCATCTTCGGAGAGCCTCTCCGTTTCTTCGGTGATTTGCCGGCAAACCCGTCGCACTTTGAGTTCGCCAAGACGTTCTGGGAACTGTCCTACCATCTACTCAGCCAGGGCAAGATCAAGACTTCGGTGGTTGAGAAGAACAGCGGTGGATCGGGCTTGGAGGGTGTGCTAATCGGACTAGACAAGCTTCGCAAGCAACAGGTCAGTGGTGTAAAGCTAGTCTATACCATCTAGAGTCAGCGCTCGTGTAGTAATGTAGCCAACCAACAGCTTAGTTTTCATTGATACTATCACAATTTAATACAGAAAATATCAAGCAGACCTAAATCTTGAGATATAGAACAGCAATGGATATCATTTCCCTAAAACAAATACCGCCTCAACGGCTACAATATGCTACTGTCAATACTCAGCCGCGCCAACCCTCATCTTATCATTAACCTCGTTGATTATTTTATCACATAGCTCACGATGTGCCTTTTCTATATTCTTCGCCACAAAGCTCATCATAAACTTATTTGCCTCTGCCGTCAATACCTCCACCAGTTCATAGCGCGGACTGCCATCCTGATCTCTAACAGGCACCACACGTCCACGTTCATCCTGCTGTGTAGCGATAACCACACGATACTCAGACCATAAGACGACTCCCGCCGGCGCATCAGCACGTACACGCAAGCCATCGGGAACAATCTGAAATGTAGCTGGAAAGCTGATAGTGCGCGCATAAACTCCTGGTACGATGCTAACACGCTCATAGATTTGGAAGGCTACGGGGACACCATCGGCTGTAGGATTAGAGCCGGTGCTGCTCCTGTTACGATCTTGTGGGCGCCAGTCTAGGTTCTCTGTGTGCGACTGCGGTGGTAAGCAGTAGGCATCAGCAGCACCGCCGGGCTGGAACCGGGCCGGTACGGCGCCAAAGAAAGGATCGGTATCGGCACCGGTAGGCGGAGACGAGAGGGCATCGTAGCGTGTTACAAGGGCTTGGCTACGGATTACGGGCTCTAGAGAGTGTAGAGCGGCGGTGATTGCGGCGGGGTTGATGTGCGCGGGGATCGGGATGCGAATTCGCAGATGGTATTGCTTCTGGCGGCGACGAGTAGTAGATGACCCGAGTGGGAAGGGCACCGCAAGGGCAGTTGTAGAAGCCATTCTTGGCAATCTTTCTCGTTCAGGATGGAATGGTATAAATATATATATAAGTGTCGCAACGATATAAGCGTGATCGCACAAAGACTAGTATAAGCCCAGTTGGTATGCGACGTACTAAAGATATCGGCAATCAAAACAATAGGTATTTCTTTGAACAGCAGTGATAGAGCGATATCAGGAAATCTCAAACAAGTATAGCTAATGCTTTGTGTCAAGACGAGCGACGAGGTTGCTTTATCTCCTTTTCTTGCTTTTGAAGGTTGGTTGAAGTTATTCAAACCAAGGCTGATTCTCGGAGACTAATAACATGCTTTCCAATATTGCCTTCTTTCAGTCTTCTTATTTTTCCCTCCAAAGAATTGATCGTCGTGATGCTGTTCGCCCGTCTACTTTACCGCCGCGCTAACCTGCTCTTTGTGTTCCCACTACAACTCTAGTCTAAACTTAGTTAATTGTTCATCGAACAAAGCCCCTAGTCTTGCAGTCTTGGACGCTAATGCTGCGTCTAAACTCCCTGAGCAGAGCCCTAAATATGCCTAACCAGCGCCCTGTACATATTATAGTAGCGTTTAATAGGCGGCTTCAAAGGTTTCCGATTGCTACGCCACCACATCAGGTTGTTCTTCACTTCTTTGAGGTTAAAGTCAGTTTCAAAGCGCCCCAAAATAGGCATGTCAAGGGACGGATTCTTCCCTCCCAGTCATCAGTAAAAAGCAAAAAAATAAAACCTGTCAGATTGTCTTTCTTTTCTCTCTCTATTTTAAGGGGCATCGCAAAAGCGTATGACGGGTTTACCATAGTAACCAAGTACATAATTATCCTCGTCTTGGAACGATATGCAGATGCCTGCGCCGCATAGACCAATAATTATGATTGTCAATGCTAGACCATAGAAAGCGGTAAAGGAAGAAGTATACATGTAAACAACATGGAAGGACCAAAAGAAGGCCTTAGGAAGACAATTCTGGCATGTTCACAGACAAAGCTTATTCCAGATCTTCAGTCATCCTTCCTCGAGTTTTTTTGTCTAGACCATTGAATATTCCCGGCCGGCATCATGGATAAAAGAAATAGAGTATATGCTAAGATCGATGTAGAAGAGGCTAAAACCCAGTCGGAATTCTTAGAGTCGGAATTCTTAGTGACGTTTTATCTCGCCCCCAGATTATCATGAGGCTGGGGCCTTAACCGACTTATGATCAAGAGCCCAGATCCAAGTGTGGCTCATACATACTGTGATGTACACTTCTCTCCACACAAAGATTCATTACGTCGGTTGTCATTCGTTCTAGGAATGAGATACACTGATACGCAAAGCCCAAAGGTATCCATTCGAGTGTTGTCTGCCACGTATTCACGTCGCTTATAAGCAAGGCGAAGAACTGTGAAACAAACGGCAATATTTTGATGAATTTACATTAGTCGCATACATAAAATAGTTGTGGTGGGCGCAAAAACCTCCTTGTTTGGGTCGCGTCTTTTGCTCCATTGCGACCTCGAAAGTTAGCCGATTCTTTGTGACTAACAATCTAGTGTTCTCGGCTTCGAACCGGCACATTACTATGTAGTATGGCAGAACGCATTGTATGTAGAAACTAGGTTTCAGGTAGTAAGTACCCAAGTATTGGGTCAAAATGCATTTTCTTTTTGATTTAGTTCTATCTTAACTCTGGCTCGCTTCAATATAACCCCAATTTACGTCATTCGTATGTATGGGCTCTAGATCGATATACATATGTTCAAACCTTGGTGTTGTTTGTGGAGTTTTCTTTGTTGGCAAAGACAATCTGCGGTGGGTTAGCGATGAGTTGGCTAAGCATTACGCTTAAATGCAAAAAAGATGCATGAAATCCGTCGTTCCACTGTGTCTTTGCTATTGTAAATCAAGTCGTCTAGTCTATGTATCGACAGTCGTTGAGAAATACATTTCGTCCTAACCCTTTAACCTATTTAATCAGTATAACCCTAGTATGCTAACTTCATTCTTTCTATAACACATGACACGATCAAGATTTTAGTAGATTATACCTTTGGAGTCACAAATTCCCAACAAGGAGTCACATGAAGCATCGAAAGATTGGATTTATGGAAATAAAATCAAAATAGTACCAAGCCTTCTCCATCGTCCATTCCACGATGTGACCACCAAACTTTCGAGTACAACACTGTGACAGTTTTAGCTGAATCCTTAATCTTCCAGTTACGTAGTTACAGATATATTTGTATCCTCAACTGCAAGGAAGTCGTCTGTAGGAAATCCTGCGATTGCACCATGAATGCCTCTTTCTCGCTAGCTCGCAGGCTGTTCTAGAAAGCCCCAAGCTGAAAGTTTTATGATGGCAGCAAGGGAAGGTTCTTCTTAGACACCGAGACAGTCGGATTACATATGTATATTCATGTTATGTATGTGTATCTAACTATACAGAGATGTAAAATATATTGTTTGCGAGCCAACAGTAATATCCGAGAAAAAAACGGGTGTTGTTTGTTTCCTTAACCTCCGCATCACTTTCTATGTTTATGCACAAGAGCAGCAACTTGGTTACCTACACACACGTGTGGAAAGTGGATCAATGTTGCTATTCAGTTGCTATTGTGGTATCATCTACGGAATGTTTCGTGTTTGTACATGAATATGCTAGAAGTCTTACCTATATATTCCGAGTAGACGACATGAAAGTTGTAATAGTCTACCAATAGCTTCTCATAACCATATAGAGAAGCTATGTCTGTGAGACCATATTTCATGATCTTGTTCTTGCATATGCCAAGTAAGACATGGTGAGGATTCTGGATCGTGTCGCTTTTCTATTATGTTCATATATATTTGTTTTGTTTCCAACCTGGAGATTGTGGCTTGCTTTTGTAGGATCTCTACCGATCTATAGACAATCATGATCGGCTCCTTTTATATATAAAGAGTTAGTAGCTACAAGATTACAATTCTCTTCAGCACAGCTTCTCACCGCCCATTAGAGCTGGAACTATGGTTGGCGGTATAGCCATTATACTATATGTACAACTATTAGTTATACAGACATATGTATGTAAGATGAATATGAAAAAAAATCTTCAAGTAATGGCGATGATTAATATTTGGTTCTAGAGGCGAATAGCACAGTGCAATCAGATCTCACAAGAAGAAATATGAAAAATTACAATGGCGATGGTAAGAAATTTCCTAGGGCTCGCCAAACCAGTATCCATTACAGTCTCCAATTACAACTTATGTACGTCGAAAAAAATGAACATTTCTTGCTCACCGCCATCTTTATTTTGGATAAAACCCGATTATTTGGCCTCATATGAGATATCATGAATAATGTGATATCACCTTCGTTTCAAGGCAAATGATCCGATAGAAAAGCAAGTGCTATGTTCACAGTAGTTTATGAAGTAAGCATAAACAAACCAAGAAACAAAGAATAGGAGGTACTCGTGCAACGCCCCACAATATTCTATACCATTACATGTTATGAAGTTGATAGTTGTACTTATATCAGTTGTACTTATATCTACATCCTATTCATGTCCACCAAGAAACAGGCCCCAACCCTGATATTATTCTCTGATTTCTATGAGAATTAGTCTTAAAAGGGCTAAAAAAAAATGAATGAATAATTCTGTCTTAGTCTTTCTTCCATTGGATTTCCATTGGATTTGTGCTCGGAAATTTTGACAGCTGAAAACAGGGAAAGGTGACTTTGACTTAATCATGAATCGTAGGGTTATAGATAGGGTTATCAGTGGGCAAGACTGAATATCTTGACTTCACACCATACAAACAATCACCCAATTTTATGTTGAAAATTTCAACAAAGAGAAAAAATACAGCAGTGTTCAACGATTTGTACACAAAAGCGATGCCAATCATCCCACCCAATAAGATATTTGAGCAACACTCCAAAACCCCCTCGTTTTCCAGTAGCATCCGTTGAGGAAACTTCCTACTTGTTGCTCACTAGGCAGCGCTCTATCATTAGTTGGTGGGGGGATGCGATGGATGGATGGATCTGAATATATGACAACCATGTCTGTATTCTCGCTTGATATATTCTGTTTTGCGTCGGGACAACTCACCGCTTTTCTATGGATCTCTAGTTGTATCTGTGAGTAGTCTCCCAGATAGGTGGCGAAGGTAAGTTGAGTATTGTCTATTTTTTTTACTTTTTTTTTGACTTCCGCGCATTATCATCTAGATCCTAATGTCTTAGGGCCATGATAATAATGCTTACTTGGCTGGCTAGCTAGGTCTGTACAGGCTGGGGTTCCGCAGTATCGATTTCCCTCAAGATACATATGTAGCTCTACCTCTTTTCCTCAATGTACATGTACATGAATATATATACTATAGTATGTACTATTTTATTGGCAGTAGTACACACTGTATGCCCATCAACAACGGATGCGAGACTTGAGTGACTGGGAAACAGAACGCCATCGTGTGTTTGATGCATACATGCTCAGTGTGGCGGCAGATCTAGATCCTGTTTGTGACTAGTACTAGGTGGTTTTGTCTGAGTTATGGCTTTGAGAAGTATTCGCTACTTCGTGACTTGAATTTTGCCGTGACAAGAGGATACGACTCTCAATTTCTTGTTTGGCAGATTGTACATACAGGCAATTCATAACTAGGTCATTGGATACAAATAACTACTAGAGCAAGTGATAAAGGGAGCACCAGGGATATTGATACACACTTTCTTCTTTCTTTTTTTTTCCCAATCTTTATCGGTGAGGGGTCAATGACGAGGGGTAATAGAAAAAGAAAACATAGATAAAAGTTACTTGAGATATGATGATTGACAGTAGTAACGGCCCTTTAGAAAATACATACATCACGAGTTCTATTATATGAAGCCATTTTGACCCGAACGGGGAAAAGCGTATCAAGAAAGCGAGAGACTAGAGCAAGTGAACGCCTGACCTCTTTTTATCTGTTCCATCCTATCTGATACTTGCTGTCTTGAAGTACATCAACATGATACAAACAAGTGAAAGCGAGCACATGGGCGCAGATAGTCGGTTTACCAATGTCACCCTCTTATTTTCAAGATCCTACGGCCGGACGAGGCGAGAGGGAGAGAAACAGAGGACTAAAACTGGAGAGCTAAATGGTCAGAAGAAATATGTGATGTGACCCACCATCATGGCGGGATTATGAGCACAACGCGTGTGTCTGATTCTGTTCTTTTTTCTGCGCAATTCAATATGTAGGTAGGAAATGAACAAGGGAAAGGTAGAACGGGTGAAAAGTAGAGAAAGACCCTCTCGTAAAGACAGTGTATAGCGCCTCTTTAGAGGAGGGTCACAAAGTACCGTGTGATCCCAGCCAGCAGCCGCGTTCCGGGGCCTCTTTTTTCGTCGTTATGATTTCGCTCTGAGGGGAGCTACTAAAGTGATTAACCATAGACTAGCTAGTCCATTTATCATATAGGAAGTAAGGCTTCATAACTATGTAGTCTAAGGAGTAGCAACCAAGTTCCTAGAGAGTGGTGACTATTATATATCACAAATATTCAATCTATTTTCTAGTTATATACATGTATGGCGCCTGTCGCCACCATAGAAGTAATTTTTTACTCGGAAAGTAAGTAAATAAACAAAAAAAGAAGTAAGCCTTGTAGAGACATAAAAAAGCTGCTTTGGAGAAGCCGTGCGTCGTGAAATGCAATAAGGAACATTGAAGAGGAACAATCCGGGTCAGTGACATCCTTGTTGCCGACAGGTCATGGGTCTTTCATAACACTTACACACGTTTTAAGTGCTCTATTTAGTAGTGCATGTCTAGTTGTACATACGTGCATACATCTAAGTTGTGCGTGCATGTGAAAGCTATTAGTGGCTAGTAACCCAACTTAAGTGCATATAAGGTATGGCATATTTTTGTGTAAAGAAAGAACGATTCACGAGCGCGAACGGGCATCGCGATTGGATTTCTCAGGGATCAAATAGTCATCCTTCTACATGTTGTAGGCCCAACCAGCGCTTGAGTAACAGGCGCATGCTTGCATATCAGAGCAAGATGTGAATACAACTATATGTAGTGATGAGCTAGCAAGATTGCCGGCTAATGCCCATCCGTTAGAGACAGTTTGCTTATGGGTGTAGAAGAAGTACATACATACATATACACAATAATCTTGCATAAGGGCCATACAGACAAGCAGAAAAGAGTTGGCTGGCCTCTGACAGAAGAAGAATACAAGTACAAGCTGTTACTGTAGCAAACAGTCGCGGCAAAGGGAACTTTGTTGCGTTACGTTTAATACCTCTAGAGAAATAATGTTCAGGCCCTTTATCACTTAATGGTTATCTTTCGAAGGGGGGGGAATATCATACAATCCAACCCAATAAAACGCACCCTCTATTAACGAAAGAGAACAGGGCAGGGCGAGAAAGCATTGTATCAAGTATCAAGTATCTTTTTTGCTGTCGGTGGATGGACACAGAATGCGCATGAGGAAGCGGAGGCGGAGATGGAGGAGGAGAGGATTAGCCGTGGCTGCTTCACTGAAGCTCTTGATATTATCTTAGCACGAGTACTATGTAGTTATAGCGAGCTATTCCCTTACCTCCCTTCTTCTCTTTTCTTGTTCCTTGCGTTGGCCAACGACATTGGCTTCTACATATACTTTCCCTGTGATCTTTCATGCTGGGATTTTCCTCTACCATCTCGTCCATAAAAAAGCCACCAGAACTATATATATATGAAAAGGCTGAGATTGGCCGAGCAATGGTTCTCGAGGACGCTTTAGTTCGCAACTTGTGTTCTGCTTTTATTATCTGTTAGTCAATCCGCGCTGGGATCTTCAGCTTATATCACTAGTTTGTTAATGCTACAAGAGAAATAAAAAAGAATAACTTCTTCTTTGCCGGGATTGTGCTTGAAGGCCAAAGTCAAGCATAAGATTTGTATTTTTTTTTCCTCTTTTTCTTCTCTTCTTGAACTTGAGATTGTTTCCGTCTTTTCTATCTCGACTTGTTCAAATACTTTTCTCTGGTTAAGCATCAACTCGCCATACAACTAATCACAGGCGTAAAGGGTGCGTCTGCCGTGTCTCTTTTCCTTTCTTTTTTTCTGCGTGTCTTGCTTCTTGCGTGAACAAGACTCTGCTCGATCGTCTATTCCAGGCTTACGCTCTTTGTTTTCCTGTCTTGTCAGCTAAAAAAATCTCGAAACCAAAGCCAAACAACAACTCGCGACCGAAACTACAGACTCGACAACCACACAAACACATATTTATAACACGAAATTCAACTATAACTGTGTGGCTTTTTCGGTTCCTATACTTCAGATAATCCTCCGATTCTTTAATTGCACCTAATTGTGTGCTTAAAGATTGAAAACCCAGAGTTTTCGCCAATCTATGTCAAAACTATCGCCCGATCGTTGTTTTTTTTAATTCTTTCTTTTCTTTATCGATAACCCAATACCAACCCTTGATCGAGCAGTTACTAGTAAATCGCCCTCGACGACAAACAATCTTATTCTTAGACTCAAGAGCTTTAGTTCTCCAACTAGTAGAGCTTCCACCAGCATTGTTCACCACCTCTAGCTCAATCTGTGTCGTTTTCCCGATTAGGAGCTTCCAACGACACTTCTTTCGAACACTACTCCACCCATTCTCAGCACCGGCATCGTCAACTCTTAGCCTCAGCTTTGGCTTCATCGACCACTCACTTCATGATTCCGCCGTCTATTCACCAGTGCCACATAGCCAGATTTCCTCTGTCTTTCATCCGTCATAATGGCCACGACCGAAACTCTTGTCCCCACCATTGAGTGGGCGAGCACTCCAAACTCCTATCAAAATACCGACAATTGGGTTGACTACGTTTCTGGTAGAAAAAGCAGCCAGCAAGACAGTATTGCTGGTCTTGAAACTCGCCTGCATCTCATTGCTCGATTTTGGATGCATATTCAGGTAAGTCTTTAATGGCTACTATCAATCACAGTCTGTCATATTTCCCCTCTGTCTTTGTCTCCCTTTTCCTTGTTTGCTACGGATAGCGCACCAATCAATTATGTGAGCATTTGTACTATTAGTAGTACTTGAGTGATGAGCCAATTCTTGTTTTCCAGTCCGGTTGCAATTTGTTTGTTTTGTTATAAATTGCATGCAATAGATATTGCAACTTCTTACAGCTCCCGCAAGTACATATTCGCTGTACTAGGATCACTTGTTAGTTGAGCAGCGTATTCAGAGACCCCTTCCTCAAACCCTCGTCTTTCAAACCTTCAAAAACTCTCAAACCCTATCACTAGCACGGTTGCAATATTCTTCAGCTGCAATGGCATTTCAAAACCCCATCTATCCTAATTTGGATTTTGGTACCGCCCTTTTTTTCCCAGCTTTTTATTTTATTTTATATTTTCTTGATATCTTTCTGCAGGACCTCTGCAGGACCTGTGCAGCCAGCTGGAAATTCCCAATCGTGGATTTGGGACGATTGAAGAGCCGGCTTCACTGCATTTACTGCATCAGAACTTTCAGATGACCTGCAGTATGCAATGTGCGTGATATGCCTACAGGACCTACGACGGCATTGGCTTGAGGTGATATGGCTGTGATCATCATCATAACCAATCATAGCTTTTCTGCATTATGTGTTTAGTTTTGTGGGTGCATGTAAACGTACTACTGTGGCCCAGTATGTTGTGGTCAAGTGACCCCTTCACATCAACTCATTGCAGCCTCTGCCAACAGTATGTATCTTTAATCTTCCCGGGCTCCTCTTACATGTAGCCAGATATCGTTAGTACGGTAGCTTTCTTTGCCCCTCCTACATCTTAACGAATGCCTCACCGCCTTCTGGTTATTGACCTGTGTTGAACACACGCTGTCGGCACTGGCATGTAAGTATATGCAGCCGACCTGCAGCAGCACTAAGAGAGTTCCTATACAATCTAGTGATATAGGGTCGGGTAGATTTCTACTGGCACAGTTGCTGCAGTCTTCTCTCGTTTCTCTCTTTACTTCATGCCAATTCGATGGCGAATGCAGAGTAAGCTGGCTATGATAAGTGAGTGCGTTCTTAGTTCCCCCAGCGTTGTATTGAGGATCCTTCGACGGAGCCCTGCTGCCCTGGTTCCCATTGTATTGCTTGGTGAAGGACAACAGGGTCCTAAATGGTGCTCATTGTTCTCTGGCTTTCTCTGCTTTGCTCTTTGTCATTCCCCTCTGTCGGCGCATTGTCTTGATGGCATTGAAATTGTGCGTTTAGTCGTAGAAGAAGCCCAGGAAAGGGCCCGCAATTGATTGCTAAGGACGTGACGATGTTGTGCGAAACAGGTGGATCGATGAGCGAAGATGAAGTTGCGGTGGGCGTGCTAGCAACTGCCCAAAGCAGATCCACATCACCAGACCACCCACACCATAACTTTGAAAGCTAAAGTTAAAGCGCCACACGAGTGCCAACTTGAAAAGAGGAAAGAGCACGCTCGCAGGCAAATTTTATATTCCTGCAGTGCTATGGAATTTTTATCAGAGCTATTGCAACTGTTATGATCGATTCAATCACTTTTGGCGTACATGCCTTCATTGTCGACATTAGGGTCAGCCTGCGAAGACAATTCGTTCGTGCAACGCACAAAATAGCCTGTTGTAAGACATATTCCTGGCGCAAAGTTGGCTGGCATCATTGTCGTTTTCTTGTACGTCGTTTGATGATTCAGTGATCGTCCAATGGCTCAGCAAAGCCTGTAAATCCCCCGGTTCTTCAAGCATCTCATCGTGGCTTGATTTGTCGGCCGTTGTCGCGTTCATTTTCGCCCACTTTCTCCAACTCAACAATCCAATTCAACATACAAAGCCTAGGAACCCAGACCGGGCCAATCGTAGGTTGAAGACTGGTCTAGGGCCCCCCCTCCCCCTTTCGTTAATTAAAGGCATCCGTTCCTTGCCGGCCCTTGTCCCTCCAAGCCTTCTTTGGGGTATCCTGAAGCGTGGCCTGCATATCGCAAATCAGTCAGCCAAACCAAAATCACAGAGTCATTTGATGTAGTAGCACTCATAGTAGCATAGCACTCACAACTGAACTACGGCAAGAGCTAAAGTACAGACAAGAAAGAAAGACAAAGAGGGAAGAAGAGAATCGAGCAAACAAGATACGCCAAAGATAACACAACACGCATAATTCTTACTGCTAAATTGTGTAATTGTCTTCTGCGCTCCCACTGAAGCCCTTGCCTGTCTGGCCTTACTTTGCATCACCTCGTGCACATCTTTTTCCTCGTTTCTTTTTTTCTTTCCTGCATTTCCTGCATTACAGCCCCTGCAAGCTCTTTGTGCACTTATTCATTAGTGATTCATCAATCTGCCCACACCACACCTGGCTTCTATACACTATACTACAGATATACTACAGCTATTATTGCCCTATCTCCGACTCACTCGCTGCATAATTGTCATTCTCGCCTTGGCCCGTTCACCCATTGCATTGTATTATTATTATTCTTATCCTGCATTGTCACTCTACTCGACTCTACACTTCATAATTAGCCGTGGCTTGTTGTCTCATTCTGCTTTCTCTCTCGATTGCTCGCCTAGAACCATCCTGCGCCTGCGCCGTCGCCTGTAACCACAGCCCACCATAACAATAATTCGTACGCGCGATCCTCATCCTCTGCAGCTGCAGCTCGCTTTCTCTGTATTTCGGAGTCTTCACCACCACATCTGCACGCGACCACTGTTTCCGCCGCTGTTACCACAGCTATTACGACCACCGTTACGACCACTGTTACGACCACGACAACCGCCGCTGCTTTTTATGCAGCTGCTGCATTGATATCACCGTATCAACCGCATCCTATAACCACACAGTCAACCTGCGCCGCGCCGTGCCTAGGCCCATCCGCCGATGCCGACACCCTCCTGCTGCAAACTGTTACAGCTACTTCCGATCTTCACATCCGAGTTCCACAGGCCTTGCTTCCGGTTGGCCCGCATCGCAGCTACCGTACTGTCGCATATCAACCTCATACGCTTCTGCCACCTCGTCAACAGTTGCCGAAGCGACGAGAACCCTCGCATCCACAGGCGCATTACTCACTACGGCACCACCAGGACCCGCCAACTCTCAACAACCCCCACCACGTCGACCGCATTATTATCGACTGGCGCTTCTCAGCTAACATTCGCAGCAAGAAGAAGCAAAAGAAGCAGCAACAAAAACGGCAACAAGCTCCTCCACCGCCGCCGCCGCCGCCTCCTCCCCCGGCGTCTAACGAGGACAACAACTCTAATAATAACGACAGCGCCTCTGGACAAGACTCTAATTCCCCTGATAAAGATAAGGACAACAACAACAACAAGAACAATAAAGGCGACGCTGATTCTTCCAAAGACACTGACGACACTACCGAGACCCAGAAGAAGGTCGACCAGGCCTCCCAGCGCACTGCTGACGAACAGTCTAGGAATCTCGATCTTAACTCATCGTCTGACCGGGGTCTCTCCTGTTCTGGAAAGACTTCACCCCGGCCGCCAGATCCCGATCCGAAACATTTGCAGACCGCTGGCGCATCCGAGAAAGCGAAATCTACTACTCTAGGCTTTGACTTTGGACTTAGTACTTCATCTATTAAAGACCCCCTTAGTACCAGCTCTCCAAAGCAGAAAAAGATAGTAAGAGTAGCCTACAGGCTACCGCCTCCGAATCTCTATCAACCGCCGATCCGAAGGATATGAACGACGATATCTGGAATTCTTTAAGCAACAATAAGAAACCAATAGGTACATTATAAATCGCAACTCAACAACACTTCAACCCCACCATCACATCCGTGTATATGCACATTTGTATATATATAATGCTAGGCTGATTTTACACATGGGATCTCGATGCATGTCTGGATGTATGGGTGTTCAAGACCCCACTATATCATGCTACCAACCACCAATTCCTGCATCCTAAAAAGCCTTGAAGCCTGTCTGCATCTTGCTTGTACTTGCTATTGCACCTGAACAAACCTTGAAACCATTCCAATCCTACCAGAAGAAACACCGCTACCACGCTGTTTGACAACCATACTTAGTTAGCACTTATTGCCGGTGCTTCTATTACTATTATTACTCGTGCTCGTCTACTTTTTTTCTTCTTTTTCTTTTGGCAATTTTTTCCCCATTTTTATTTTTTTTCCGTGACTATTTTATGTTATATTTTGTTATTCCCCCAGCAGACACTACATAGAAAAACCACACATCAACTAACACTTGTTGCTGAACCTTTTTTAGCACCTTCTCCCACTCAACAAAATACCAACCGGGGATCTCTTGCGACTGATCAATATAATAACCCTCCTCTCAACACCTTGGGTCTTGACTCTACTCAAGAGCAGAACATCTGGGCCGACACCTCTACATCCGCCGTCCCGACCCTCCCCGCCTCTGCATCGCAAGATCTTTGGTCTTTAAATATCGATTCGACTTCTACTGGTGGTAGCGCTGCACCAAACCACGACTCTAGGGCCGAATCGGCCTCCAAAAACGCAAAGACATGCGCTGCAAACTTCGAGCAGTCGTCTAGTTTAGCACCAAAACCTGTGCCTGTGCCTGCGCCATCACCTAAAACCGCATCACACGAAGAGGGATCCTCATCTTGGAGCTTGTTCTCTAAACTTAGGCCTAAGAAGACCTCGATTTTCGAAGATCACCACAGAGCTACCTCTTCACCTTCCGAGTCATCGAGACAAGAGCCAGAGTTATCCTCTTCATATAACACCAAGGTCTCTATAGAAGAAGCTCGCCACACGACCGCACCTACTACCACTATGGCGAATAGACAGGGCGAATTCGGAGCCTCATGGAGCGGCTGGGGTCAGAAGGAAGAACCTAAGGAGGAAGAGAGATCTGGTAGTTTCTTTTCCTGGACTCTGGGTGGGAAAAAGAAAAAGAAAGGCAAGTTATGCCCATGTCCATGCCTATTCCCACCACCACGACCACAAAAATTAAATCATCACCAAGGTGATATGCTTGTATGTAGTCCAATGATTGCTAACTATTAGCCATGGCTGGCTGTTACAGACCCAGAACCTACCCAGAACTCAATACCAGTCCAACAGCAACCACCGCCACCACCACCACCACCACCACCACCAGCAGCCGCTGTCGAACCAATGGCTTTTAACCCTGAGCTAGAGCAGCAGCAAATCATGATGGACATTGCCAACGAGGAGGCCGAACTCGCTGATTTGACTGTGAAAGCCGCTAAGAAGGTTCTTCGATCAAAGGACCAAGAACGCTTTGATTTTCTCAGAAAGAAGGCATCAAGGCGAAATAAAGAGAAGGCGAAACAAGAGGCAGCCATTTCCGCCGAAGCAGACAAAGTCGTCGAAGAAAAGCGCAAAAAGCAAGAAGAGGCTGACCAAGACGCCGAATTGAAGCAACTCCGGGAGCGAAACAGCCGTAAAAAGCTCAAGGGTCCCGACCTTGCACGTTTCAATCACCTTTTAGATGTGATAAGCAAGCGCGAAGAAGCCAAGCAGCTTGATGTATCTATGCAAGACCACGAAATCAAGAAGTTGGAAGCTGAAATTGCTGTTGCCGATACTGCCAACGACCAAATGAGCCTAGAGGAATCTGAGATTGCCAAAGAGGATAGTGAACTTGCTCAGCTCGAGGCTAAGAAGCAAAGCTCAAGGAAAAATGTTCTCAAAGGTCCCGATCTCATACGCTACAACGAACTTTCTGCAAAGTCTTCCCAACGTGAAGCTAAAAAGCTGATTAAAAGCCCAGGCCGAGGCCACCGAATAGCCATGGAAGAAGAGGAGCGTCGTGAGGAGGAGGAAGAGCGTCGGCAGATCGAAGAAAGACGACGACAGTTCGAAATTGCTGAACAGAAGGCCCTTCGCAAAGATCAAGAGGAACTCGCTATGCTTGAGCGGCGTAAAACCATACGCAGCGGTCGTCTCAAGCCCGACGAGCAGGAAAAATATACCGAACTGCAAAACAGGATACAACAGCGCCTAGCAACCCAAGAAGCTTTGGAGATGGAACGCAAGATGAAGCAGGAAAAAGAAGCTGAGCGGGAACGGAATCGAATAGAAGCTGAGAAACTCGCAAATGAACCGGCGGAACCACCAGCACCTGATCCTGCTACAGAGCCCGAATCTGAGTCCATCACCGAGTCTGAACCTGATCCTGTCACCGATACCGAACCGCCTTCCGAAATTGAATCATCTGTCCCCGATGCGCCAACTGAGGATGAAGAAGACGTCGCTGCTGCCGAAGATCGCGAGCTCGCCAACCTCAAGACACGAATGATTCGCAACCAATTGTACCCGACAGATCGCTTGCGCTTTAATGCTCTACAAATGCGCGTTGCTGATCGTGCGGCAAAAGCTGAAGAAGCACAAAAGAAAGCCGATGAGGAGGAGCGCCTGCGACTTGAGGCGGAAGAAGAGCAAAAGGAAATTGCAGAGCTTGCGGCTCTCGAGGCGCGCAGGAACCGGCGCAAGAAGGGCTTCACTGCAATGGATCAATTACGCTACGATGCCCTTAAGCGTAATGCTGCAAAACGTGAAAAGGATCGTCAAGAGCGTGAAGAATCGTCTTCAGCAGCATCCACATCCGCAAGCTCGGTCAACGCGAGCTCTGTAGATGCCGACGTCGAGTCTGAGGTCGACCCTAACGAAGGTGATAATGACACCGTCGTCATGGCCAACGATGAACCCGATGCTCTAGTTGATACAACCTCTACCCCTTCTGCCCCTCCTACCCAAAGCCCCTCCGAGCCCGAAGAAGACCCCGAAGTTGTTGCGGCCGAGGAAAAAGAGCTTGAGAAACTTGAGAAGGAGCGCAGTGTACGTTGGCGTCTGAAGCCCAACACCGCTTCCAATGAGCGCTACGAATTCTTGAAGAATAAAGTTGCTCAGCGCGCAGAGCGTCTTGCTGCAAAAAAGGCAGCCGCTGAAGCTCAAGCCGCCGCTGAAGCTGAAGCTAAGGCAAAGGCCGAGGCCGATGCTAAGGCTAAGGTCGAAGAAGAGGCTAAGGCTGCCACTTCTGCTGCTGCCGCCTCTGCGCCGCGAACGAGGAGGATGAGATGGAACGCATGATCCGTGAAATGGAAGAAGCTGAGCGCCTCGAAGCCGAGAAGGAGGCTGCTTACGCCGCTAAGAAGGCTGCCGAGAAGGCCGCCCAAGAGTCTTCTGTCAAGAAGCCTACCCCCGAAGAGCTTGATCGCCAGCTACGGGAGCAGGAGCGCGAGATGGAGCGTCTCGAAGAAGAAAAGGAGCGCCGTCGTGCTCAAAACAGTGGAAAGTCATTCAAGGAGCTCATGGCCATGTCTACTAAAGAACTGGTGGCTGATGGCATTGAAGACAAGATGGCTAAAATGAGCCTGGAACCTAAAATCCCCAAGATTGAGGCTCCCGCTGTTGTTGCCGCTCGTGGAGACAGTAAAGCTCGCAAACCCGCCGCCCTCAACCTGGTATCCTCTAACAACAAGCTTGTCGAACCTGCCCAGCCCAGTGCTGCTCTACAGTCTCTCAAGTCGGCCCGCTTCTTGACCGTCATGAACTCTGAGCTGTACCCCAGCGGTATCTTATCACCTAACCCTGCTCTGAACTCTGCTGTTTCTAAGAAGGGCAAGACATTCCAATACGATTCTGTCTTCTTGCTTCAGTTCAAGACCGTTTTCACCGAGCAGCCTTCTATGGAGTTCCAGTCGCAGGTTAAGACTCTGATCGGTGACGACAGCAACCGTGGTGGTTTAGCTCGGAGCTCGACCCCTCGGACTGGATCATCTAAGGGCACACCCAACCCCATTGGTGCTCCCATCGGTAGCTTCGGTGGTGGCATGGGTGGACGTCCCAATGGTGTCCTCCCCCGCGCCAGCACCAATCCCATTGGCCAGTTCTCTCGTGGCTCTGGCTTTTCCTCCAGTCGTAACGCTAGCGGCGGTATTGGCCCAAACTCTCCCCGCGTTGGTAGCAGCCGTGGTGGTCGGAACAACAGCAACCGTCCCAACAACAAGCCCGATAAGTCTGCTGCTCAGATGCCACTGACTGCTGGTCAGGAAATCAAGCCCATCGCGGTTTCCGAGTCTGGTTGGAAGCCTACCAGCATCGGAAAGGGCCCCAGTGCCTCTGTGCCTTCTGGATCCATGGATCCCGCTATGGTGCAGCGCAAGGTCAAGGCTGCTCTGAACAAGATGACCCCTGAGAACTTTGAGCGTATCTCAGACCAGATCATGGTGATCGCGCAACAATCGGAGAATGAGAATGATGGACGTACGCTGCGCCAAGTCATTCAGCTCACGTTCGAGAAGGCCACCGATGAGGCCCACTGGGCTTCCATGTACGCCAAGTTCTGCAAGAAAATGCTTGAGAACACTAGCAATGATATCAAGGATGACACCATCAAGGACAAGTCCGGAAACGTGGTGTGCGGTGGCGCTTTGTTCCGTAAGTACCTACTGAACCGTTGCCAAGAAGAGTTCGAGCGTGGATGGAAGGATAAGATGCAGGCTCAGCAATCTAAGGAGGCTGCCGAGAAGTCTGGTCCTAAGCAAGAGGCTGCTCCTGGTGAAGCTGTCCTCATGTCGGAAGAGTATTATATCCAGGCTGCTGCCAAGCGTCGTGGTCTTGGTCTAGTGCAGTTCATTGGTGAGCTGTACAAGCTGGGTATGCTCACTGACCGTATCATGCACGGTTGTGTCAAGGGTCTTGTCGACTACACTGGCGAGCCTGATGAGTCCGAGGTTGAGTCTCTATGCAAGCTGTTGACTACTGTCGGTGGTGCTCTGGAGAACAGCCCTGCTCCCCAGCCCGGCCGCAACTCTGCTGTCATGGACATCTACTTCGAGCGCATCCAGTCGATGATTGACTACCCAACTATCAACAGTCGTCTCAAGTTCATGCTTATGGACGTTGTTGACCTACGCCGCAAGGGCTGGAAGGGTAAGGAGATCAACAAGGGCCCCAAGACGCTCGAAGAGGTCCGTATCGAAGCTGAAGCTGCTGCTGCCGCCAAAGCTG
>RHDR01000151.1:0-53034 GCA_009806295.1 Davidsoniella neocaledoniae
TTTTTTTTTGTTTTCCCATGTTCGGTATGTAGGAAGTATTAGAAGTGGGCTTTTTGTTATATATTTTTTTCTTTCTTTAAGCCTATTCCGTTGTAGTCCAACTTTAAACGCGTGCTTGTATTTTCGGCGGCTGTGAAGCCGGTTTTATATTGTATATATAACCTATTGTTGTTATCGAACCATTAAGCTTTGACGCTACTGCATCACATTCTGGTTTCATATTTGTATTTCTGGCTTGGGATATGTACATATGTATATATGTGCTGGTCTGCACCATGAAAAAAGCCAATAGGGAAAAGCGAGTGATCGATCAAGAATAGGGAAATGAGAGCGACCAATATCTTGCCAAAAGCGGCTTCTATGCTATCTCTACCTTGCAGTATTATTTGTTGACACTCTGGCTTGGTAATGTCGAAGTCCTCTTCAATGTAAGTATATCTCTATACTTTGTAGTGCTTGGAAAATAAGCAATGGCTACATGAAGTTAAAACACACAATCATCGGATGTTCTTCTCTAAAATCCACTACAGCCTCCCGTTCTATGGAAGCCCAGTAGAAGCATAGTAGAAGCCCCGTGGAAGCATTGCTTGATACTACGATAGGACGAAGAACCCTGGCCTGCGACGTCTGCGGTGGCTGTCGGCGAGGCCGCGTTTTTTTTTTTTTGCAGCTCGTCCTTACTCGCTCCCTTGTATACCTATGCAGTATAGCAATAGAAAACAGAGAGAGAGATCCATTAGAGAATGTCAAATAAAGAGCACAACCCAGCCAAGAATGAACCAGTAAGAGAACGATACAAAACATGGCACGGTCTTCGCAGTGCAACGCTTGGCCAAGTCGCTCGAGCGGATTTTCCCACATGGGCAGCTGTGACCCTCGCTCGCGTAAGGCCAAAGTTATTCGTGGCGGACAAGAAAGCGTAGCCTTTTGACCTAAGAAGATCTAAGCATCAGGATAAGGATAAATAATACAAATAACTAGGTATACATGTGTAGTTACAAAGACCGTATCTGTACTTATATCAGGATTAGCATAGGGTAGTTTCCTCTATTTGCTCGTTGGGTGCCTGCCTTGTCTTTCCTCCCTGGCTCCGTAGATTTACTTGTTCCGTAGTTCCGTACGTAGTTGCCTTCTACTATTACCATTACTAGTTTGGTCGCTATTTCCAAACCTGGTTGGAGTTTCTCCACTAATATACTGATATGGAATCTTGCTTTCTCTCTGTGTTATTTTGTTGTATTTTTTCTCTCATTTTTCATTTCATTTTTTTTTGTTTCGACATTCTTCAAAGCTTCCACTTTTTAACATCAATCACAATATTTATCTTTATCAGTTTCCTTTATTCTTCAAGTTTCTCGACCAGGCACGCGGTCCCTTTTCTGATTATCTAATCAATCTTCAGGTGTTTGTTATCGTCGCCTTATACGCTTTATAACTTTTCAGTCATAGGCATAGTAGCCTCGTCCCTGATATTATCCCCTGCTCTGTGCTGGCTTGAGCTTCTGCCACGACATCTTGTTGAGTAGTACTTACATGTATGTATTGTATTGTATGTATATACATACATATAGTGCTTACTGGCGCCCACTAGAATTAGCACCGCACTATCAACTTCTGCCGCTATAACTAGTGTAGCTGTAGATGAGCGGCTTGGACCCCCACCCCCCAGTCTGAAGGCCAGAACTTTAGCTACCGCTAATACCATCTTCAAACTCTAATATCTCTTCAGTGAACTACTACTGCTTCCACTTTGGCTATCCTGCCTTCTTTGTCTTGCTTTTTCTCTCGCCCAAAACATACGGAATTGGCTATGAGATGAAGAATCTGCTGACAAACAACGTCACATTGCTTCTACTGTCGCATTGTAGCTATTACCGCAACGTTTACTTTCTCCATCCCGGATTGCTCTCCAATTTACCATCCTCTCACTATCTATCTTGCTTGGTACCCGCGCCAACGGTCCGCCTTCTTGGAATCGCAAAGACGCTCCTGTTACCTTCACCACTAAGACCCTTCGAATAAGGGTTTCTCGCGTCACTAGTTCAGAGTTATTCGTTCATGTTTCTAGCTCTGTCAACAACTTCTATTCTGTGATACTCTTGTATCGACGATTCTATCTCTATATCTCCGTCTGGCTGGTCCCCTCGACGGGTAGCGACGGAATATCTCTGAACCGGTCCCCTTCTGAGCCTTCCTAGGCTAGCACGAGGCTACACGCTAACGACATTACGGACCTTTGATCTTTCACAACTAATATAGTTAATCTTGCTAATCACCATGTCCCTACCACTGCCAAAGGCGGACATGTCCGTTGACTTTGATATCGCAAGTGATACCCCGGAATTGACCTCGTCTTTGCATCGCAACCAGGCAGCAACAGCAGGTAATTCTGGTTCTACCCCAACGAAAAACAATTCCAACCCTACCGACTTACCAGACATCGACTTTGACTCTCTTGAGCCCCCCGATCACCAGTTGAGACCCTCCACCGACCTTCAAAATGCATCCACGGGCGCAAGCGAGAGTTCAACGAGAAACCAGCTATATATCCCCTCAATAGAACCTAGTATCGCTGCTGTCAAAGAATTATCACCTGCCGTGAGCTCGTTGGAAGATGCTATTGCGGATGAGTTCGGCTTACCAATATCCACCTCATCATCCAAACCCAAAAAGAATTCTACATCAAAATCAAGTAAGGATGACAAAAACAGCACGCCAGCATGGAGCGAGCTGAAGACCAAGGCCGGCAAAGAACGAAAGCGCCTACCTCTTGCCTGTATTGCATGTCGACGTAAGAAGATCCGCTGCTCTGGAGAGAAGCCGGCCTGCAAGCATTGCCTTCGGTCACGGATTCCATGTGTATATAAAGTGACCACCCGCAAAGCAACCCCACGAACCGACTATATGGCCATGCTGGATAAACGGCTCAAGCGGATGGAAGAGCGTATCATCAAAGCTGTCCCCAAGTCCGACGAACCTCCACAGAGCGTTGCGCGTGCCGTCGTCAAGCCATCTATTCCCGGCTCCTCCAACTCCTCAGCTAAAGGTGTATCATCAGAATCACAAGCTTCGCGGAAGCGCGCTGCTGATGAAGCTTTTGGGCATAATTTGGATTCATGGGCGCGCGCACCATCCAAAACACAGTTAGATTCTTCAATGCCGCGTCCGCCGTCACTAATTACTCACGAATCAGAAGATGACAAGCTGTTCCTAGAAGGCCGAGAAGCATTGCCACCGGGAAACATTCAGGAGCACTTGGCAGAAATCTTCTTTGACAATATTCAAGGACAGGCATATCATTTACTTCACAAGCCTAGTTATATGCGCAAATTAAGGTTAGTCATGTTATCTGACGGTGGCCTTTTTATATACCGACATAAGACATCTGCCGTGAATTGTACTGTGCCCCTCGCTAACCGAAACTGGTAACCCTATAGGGCTGGCGCTCTTCCACCTGTACTTATTTTGTCAGTGTGTGCCCTCTCTGCGCGGTTTTCCACCCATCCACAAATAAACACATCGCCAAACTTTCTGCGCGGCGAAAACTGGGCGTCGGTGGCCCGCAGAATTGTTACAACTCGCTATGAGTGGCCCAACATCACAATCTTGATCTGCCTACTTATACTTGGTCTCCACGAATTCGGAACCTGCCATGGAGGACGTAGCTGGGCGTTAGGTGGCCAGGCAATGCGCATGGCATATGCATTGCAACTCCATTGTGACCTAGCACATGATCCATTGGGGAACAAGTCACAACTCAGTTTTGTCGATCGCGAGATCCGCAGGCGGACAATGTGGGCTTGCTTCCTCATGGACCGTCTGAATTCTTCTGGTACCGACCGACCAATGTTCATCCCCGAGGAGTCGGTTAAAATCCCGTTGCCGGTCAAGGAAACATACTTTCAACTAGACATGCCTGTCCCAACCGAGACCCTACATGGTAATGTTCCGGGTGCGGGAGCCAACGGCAATGATGGTGGAGCAGACAATACTATCGATGTCACCGACAACATGGGTGTTGCCGCCTACACAGTCAGAGTAATTGCGCTTTGGGGCCGTATCATCACCTACGTCAATCTTGGTGGCAAAGCTGCAGATATCCATCCAATCTACAGTCCCGACTCTGGCTATGCACATCTAGCAAAGCAGGCTGAAGATATATTGGCCACTCTACCGCCATCACTAGCCTACTCTACAGAGAACATCCAACTTCACCACGGAGAGAACACAGCGAACCAGTTCCTTTTCATGCACATCGCTATCCAGCAGAACATATTGTTTCTAAGTCGAATATTACTTGGCAAACCTCCAAGTCCGCAGGCTGCCGCACAGACGCCACGATCATTTGTCACACAAGTTGGAGAAAAGGCATTTGCAGCTGCAAGCCGTATATCCGAAATTTTGAAAGATGCAGAAACACATTTTGTAACGGCTCCATTTGCTGGCTACTGCGCTTTTTCATCGGGGACTATCCATATCCTAGGCATATTCTCTGGCGAATCAGATCTAGAGGTGACGTCTAAGCGTAATTTAGCCATCAATGTCAAATATCTGTCCAAAATGAAGCGCTATTGGGGCATGTTCCACTGGATGTCAGAAAACCTGCGAGAGCAGTATAGAAGCTACGCTGATGCTGCCGCAAAGAACCCAGGGAAACGAGTAGCGGCGCCTATCTTCCAATATGGCGACTGGTTCGACCGATACCCACATGGTGTAACTGATACCGGCTTGGGAGACCCTCCCGGCCAAATCAAACGAAGAGGAGACGATGCTGCCTTAGAACAGAAACCCGATCTACACACTGTTGAGGAGTTCTTCACAACTCTAACTCCCCCTCAAACATCAGATCACGGACAACCTCCAGCAAAGCGCAAAACTGGTGGCACGCGTAGAGGAAGCATCGTGCGCTCAACTACGTCCGAGGTATCAACTGTGCCACCAATTGGAACGCCTAGGGATATGCCAGTTGTCGATTTCCATAAAATTCCTAGCGAACTCGGTATTCAAATCCAGCCACAACCTCAACAGCAGCAGCAACAAGCAAACTTCTCCGCCTCAATACAAACTTCGATATCAAATGCGCCCAACTCGATTGGCGCACTTGCAATACAAACTTCTAGCTCGTTCATGTCACCACTGAGTCCTCAAACAGCAGGCGCACAACAGCAATTTACCCAACAATCCCAGCATCATCACCAAAATCCAGCAGCATTTTACCTACCAGATATGTTCCCACTGCCGCTTTCTCAGGCAGAAAACGTCGTCCAGCCTCTCGATCGCCAGCTCGTGTTGAATGCATACTCGATGGAATTTGGCATGGGGAACTCAAACAACTTCATGGATCCCAACACCACAGCGGATCTCAACATGTCGGACTCACGGTGGAATACGGCTATCAGCAACAACAGCAACGGGATCTCTCCTCAGGAACAACAGGTCCTCTCACAGAACCGTGTACACAATGCCACCAACCCAGGCGTAAACTCTGCCAACATTGTCCATGGGCGACCAATGACAAACCAATCCAATTTTGGCGAGTCTTCATCTGGATTCGACGCCAACTTTGGCCCAGAGGCATCTTCAGCATGGTTCATGCCATTCAATATGGAGCCTCCCGAAATTCACCAAGAGATCGGCATGGGAATCAGCGGACTAGAGTCATTCGGAGGTATTTTTGCCGGAGGAATGAGTAGTGCTCATGGCTTTGATAACATGAGCAATAACAATAACAGCGATAATAATAATGACAACAAATAAGCTGATCATGGTAGAATATAGAGACATCTTGACTGCTCATATTCTATAAATCTATTAGAAGGGTTCACGGATCACGAACCGGTGTTTTCTTTTCTTTTTTATATACACATATTTTATGGATAGGGGGAGGGGGCAGGAGCATATATTGGATAGTGATTTTATCAGGATTTGGAAAAACACAGCGAATATTTTATACACATATCAGTAGATACAGGACATTTGCAACCATAGGTTAGCAAATAACCACGCAAATTCATCACTTAAATAGATATCTCATTTAAGTCAAAGGAAGCTTGATGCCAGTAGTATTCATCATGAAGTTATTTGAACAAATTAAACTAAGATTTGATATCAATGGATTCAGAGATGAAAAAAGACAAAAGATGAATAGTTTTTCTTATTTTTGAACGCCAAAGTTTCGTCAATTAACTGACAAATTTCGCAAGTCAATGAACCCGATAAAGCAATAGAGAAAAAGAAAACAAAGTGAAGAAAATATAACAAACATGATGAAATGAAGAAGGAGAAAAAAGGAATAGAATGATTATATGCTGTCATTCTTTCCATTGAGAGATCCAACAAAGCCAAAGAAAAAAAAAGAACGACGTTCATGTATGATTATCGCTAGAAATCAAGCCTCGGTTTCCACAGCCACCTTACTGCTCTTCTTCTTTGACCGTCTCTTCTTCTTATGCTCGCCACCATCCTCCTCTTCCACAGATTTTCTCACCACCTTGACATCATCGTCACTATCAGCGGCATGACCCTTACCCAACCACTCCTGCTTCTCCTGCTCTGCCTTGAACAGATCGACAAAGCCGTAGGACGGTCCAGTCTTTTCATATTCTTTTCCAAAGACTTCGCGACGCCACTTGCGGAGACGTGCCTTCTTGCCTAAACGTCTGTTGTCCTGCTCCTTTTGCTCGGGTAGACGCCATTCGGCGTATTTCTTGATACTGGCAAACTTCTTGAGAGCCGTGTCGGATGGCGCTAGAAGTACGTCGCGGGCTGTTAAGCCGTAGCTGTTGGGAGAGGTCTCGCGGTACCGGAAAGAGATGGCGCTACGCGCCTTCTTGCGCCGGTTGGGTAATGCGAATCTCTCGGGATCATCGAGTTCCATGTGTAAATCGACAATGTTGGCAAGATTAGCGCGATCAGATTTGGCAGCCTTCTTGGCATTGAGGCGGTCCTTTTTGTGGTCCTTGGAAGTCTTGCGCTTCTTCGACGGTCTGGATCCTTCCTCTTCCTCCTCTTCTTCTTCTTCATCATTATCCTCCTCATCGCTATCCTCAAGATCAGCGACGGTGAATTCTCGTGCTGGTGCAGATTCTTCTTCGCTGATGTCACCAACAATCTTCGAAATGTCGATATCATCATCCCACGTTGGTTTCTTTGGTTTCTTTGAGCGCTTGCCATCTAGCTCCTCGTCTTCGTCTTCATCTGCAGAACCAAAGTCATTATCGGCCTGTTGGTAGTAGTCCTCACCGAAGCGGACCTTCATCTCCTCCTCCCACTTGTCATCCTCGTAGGTGTCGTTAAGGAACTTGAGTAGTTCTTCCTCTGTGAGTTGCTTGCCCCAAGTACCCGCTGTCTTCCGGATCTGATCTAACTTGGTCTGCATTTCCTCCAGCTTGAGTTTCTTCAAGCGGGCCTTTTCTTCGCGGCGCTGTAGCTTTGCTTCGTCTTTGCGTTGACGCTCTTCTTCACGTTGACGCTTACGGCCCTTGAGTTCCTCGCGACGTACGGAACGTGAGTTGGCTAGGTCACGGGCATATGTGGTGAGCACTTCGTTACTCTTAGAGGGATCCTCGAAGCGCATATTGTAGGCATGCTCGATCTCTTCGGCGCGTTCGATATCAGAATCGCCATTGTCAGAGTCGAAGGCTGTCCAGTTGGAACCATCCGGCGCCGCCCAAGCACGAGCAGCCATGAAGTTGGAAAGGAACAATTCCGGGTTCTCGTTAGCCTTGGCGACATCGCTTTCGGTGATCTTTTTGGCGGACTCTACGGAGCGAGAAGGATGAACACCATCAGTGGAAAGCTTAGCTTCCTTAGGAGTCTTGCGCTTGAGGAAAGAGCCAGAGTCAGAATCGTCGGACTCGGACTCGTTGCCGGCGGCTTTGATAGTAGAGACAATAGATTTCTTGAGCCTGTCTTGTTCTTGATTATACGTCATGGGCACATCGTCGTCCTCTTCGCGGTCGGGGGCTTCAATAGCGCCGCTAAGGTATTGTTGGCGATGGAAGTCCTTCAGGTACAGCGGCTTTTCCTTAGCATCCTTGGAAGCTTCATTGTCTTCGGTCTTCTCAGAATAGAACTTGACACTCTTGTCGTATATTTTAGGATCTTTGTTGCGAATAGCATTCAGCGTAGCAGAAATCTCAGCGTCGAGGTCCTCGGTGGCTAGGAAGCCTGCCTCGTCTTCAGTCTCGTCGGATGAAGACTCAGACTCGTCAACTTCGCGCTTGAACTTTTCCTCGACTATGATGGCTCTAGTTAGTATATTTCCACCGGTTCACGAACTAGCGAAGAACTCACGTCTCTGCTTCTCCTCCCGCTTCTTGTTGTGTTCGAATCGCTTGGCAAACTCGGTGTTGATAGTGATTTTGGCGCCGCCCTCGGACTCACTGCCGGAATCGTCGAAGAGGGTGGTTTTGGTAGATGCGGCCCCAGTGGCCTTCTTGGAGCCCATGATGGGTAGAATTTGTAAGGGTACCGTTATTGATTAGGATGGTATATAAAGAGACTGTTGATAGCATACAATGGTATTAGATTGTATCGTGATTATATCGGTGGTGGTAATTTCTAAATAAGGCTTTGTATTGATACTGCGCAAACTGTTTATTGCCTGCAACTTTCGCTTCCTCTAACTTTTTTTCTGCCGCTCTACTGAGGGCGGTGAGAGCTGACTTTTGTAAGTGGGGCCCTATGGCCTGCGTCTTAGCTTGTGTTATAGTTAGCCGCAACTGAAAATGACTAAAACACAGCCTAGTTCATTTCTAACCCTTATATCTGCTACATATGTATTTGACTATAGGGTTATGTTCTAAAGTTGGGAAATCACATAATTACATGCATCGTTAAATGTTCGCTACCTGCTTGGCGTTATGTTGTAGACAAGTTTTTATTACTTTTATATTATTCTGATGACTCAAACATGATAACCTCAAACTGTTCCTTGGTAACTACTACATCTCTTCATGCTCCTAATATTTCATTCACTTTGGAAAACCCACATTGATTGTTTTCATGTTATGAATAATTTTAGCTGTAGATAAACAGAAGTCTATTTTTCCTGATCTTTTACTTTGCAACTAACGATCCTTTACCATCATCTAACTACAGATATTCCTTGCCTCTAGCTTCACTATTTAGTTAAAGCAGAGGTGAGTAGTCAGTAACATAGCTAACGAAATCAGGTCTCTTTTGAGGGTTTGTTTCTGAAGATAGCCCTAAGTGATGGCACTGATTTATCCACTTTGGACTTATACCAAGACATCTTCATGAGAGAGCTTATACCAACGATTCTCTGATGGTCTAGATATCAAGTTTGGTATCATCATGACCTTCACGATCTTCTCTCTCAACCTCATCATCAGACCCCGTTTTCTCTTGTGAGTAGACTGTGGCTTGATATTGTTACAATTGCAAAATTTCGTTTATCAAAGCAAAAGCGGAGGAAATTCCTGAGAGGATGGTGTTGAATGGCTTAAGGTCAATGTGACCAGCAGAATTGAAGGCCATATTGTGGCAACATTTTGCCATATTCTCCCCTCTATACCAGTTGCTTTCTTCCCAAAGAGCAAGGTGGGCGCTGGGTGTTGGTGGTTGCATAGCACCCCGGAAGAGGTTTATGGATTGAGGCATCTAGCCAATCTTGCACAACGGAGCCATGTAGAAATTTCCATTCAGAGAAGGTGAGAACAATCGGATATGGCTCTATTAGAAGTACTGTTAGCAATACCCTAGAATAACATTGGATGCTCTACGAACCTTTGCAATTTTCGATTATGAAGTAGTATTCTTGCGCAGTCAGAATATTGTCAGATGGTGCTGGTATTTTGTCACCATTTATCGAGAGTGAGAAGTAGTCTTTGTCAAAGCATTTCCAGCAATAGCCTGACAAGCAAGTAATGCTGTCCTGTGATGAACGCCACGCCCATAAATCTGAAAGAGTTAGAAGGGTATTCTATACACTATCATAGCTTGAGCAATTGAAGAGGATTTGATTATCAAGGAAGATATGTGCGCTGGGACGAGAGATGTTTAGGAGAGTCCAAAATATTGACAGGCTCCATGATAGTGGGGATTGATAAAAGATAAATTGATGATTCAAAATGAAGGTTGAAGGTCAAAAGTTAGAAATAAACAACCCAAGTTAAAACATCAACAGAAGATTAGCTATTAATAGTTATAAACATGAAAGAAGGAAGGAGATCTAAGCCGCCACTTTTGGGATCTTTCCTGATGCATGACGTTTCTCTATTTACAAGTCAGTCAACCATCAGTTTGTGATAATTGTAAAACACAAGGAGCCACAAGGTTTGTGGTTATCATGTGACTTGAGCAGACCTAGCAAGATCAGTCTATCTTGTAAGTCCGAGAATATAAATATGTTTGGAAGTCATACCTAGCTTAAGACTTAGGAAGACTTTGTCTAGACTGTCAAGATTATTGAGCATATACATATGTGTATATCTTGGTTCTATTAGCTGTCTCTCACTATCTACGTTATTTTGTCAATATTATTATGTAGATACATATTGCTGCCATCTTTATCTTTATATTTATGTCTTTTCTCTGTTCATAATCCAATCGGAATTGCCGTTCACTCTTGTATAAGTTATGGTACTACCTTTCCATCAGTTGTCAAGAGCTCCGCCCCTCCTCATACCTGGCTAGGACCCTGACATCACTGTAGTATGTTTTGAGACTTTTTTATGCAAGCTTGTTAATGTAGTGGTATGTGTAGCTCATTCAGCTATGTAATAGCTCAGTATCGGCCCTGTACTGACAGTAATATGAACGTAAAGAAAACAGTAGCCCTTCGTTCTAAAATACGCAATGATATCAAATTCAAACTCTATACTGATACTGGAAAAGTCACGTCATCGGAAAAACTAACTCTCAAGGGCATTCGTAGCGCACTGTATTTTTAGAAACTCTGTTGCGCACTCTAGTCGTCTGGCATTCCATTGATATTCAAGGGTGGAGTACATACATTACATACATTTATATTTGTACTTTGATCAGTTAGAAAATGAGTAGCTTTGCCCCAGCTCAATTCGAACCAACTACCTCTTGCAAGGCCATCCAGGCACTTAAAGTACTCCAGGCCAGGGTTATTGTGCCTTTGCTTATTCTGCACTTCTTCCTAGTTCTTCTTAGTTCTCGCATCATCATCATCAATCATCATCACCACCGTCACGTCGGCCAACTAATTGCTCGCGAAAGTACTGCGAAACCGAGTTTATCGCCATTTGCTTTTTTTCTTCTTCAAAATCTCGATTTTTTATCCCAGGTTGAGCGGCCCATATCAATTGCAGCGTCGCCTCCCCCCTCCCATCCGCCACTAACTAGACGAGTCATAAGCCGCTCGATTTGCTGCTTAGAACGCCAAAGAAAAGTCGAGTCGTAGCACCACCAAATAAATCCACGCCACTACAAATCATTATTACAAAACACCGCTCTTGCCGTCCCATCACAGCCTAGTTTGCATCCAGCTTTCTGCACTGCCAGCATCAATTTTCCTCTGGTGAACCGAACCTCTCGATCCGCCCACCACTGCTCTTCGCGCAAACATTCGTCTATCCGCCCCGCCCGCCATGTCCGATTCTACCGGCCCTAAGCCTAGCAGCAGCGTCAAGCTGGTGCTTCTGGGTGAAGCTGCTGTCGGAAAGGTCAGTCCGATCAAGCCATACCTCTAGAGCCGTTATCGCAAGACAAACGACGATCCTGTACTCGCCAGAGATGCTGTTGCGTACTTTGTGATCTCATAGGCAGCAGCACCGCAAATGGAAAAGAAACTAACGTTTGGTCTATCGTCTAGTCGTCTCTTGTACTGCGCTTCGTCAACGACGATTTCCAGGAGAACAAAGAGCCTACAATCGGCGGTATGTGCCTTATCCTGTGCTGATGCGATGCCGAACAAAGTGTTTCTCTTGATACTAACATCGACTCTGCTACTAATAGCTGCCTTCCTTACGCAAAAATGCAATCTACCTTCGCGCACAATCAAGTTCGAAATCTGGGATACCGCCGGCCAAGAGCGCTTTGCCTCTCTCGCTCCAATGTACTACCGTAACGCCCAGGCCGCTCTCGTCGTTTACGACCTGACCAAGGCCTCGTCATTGATCAAGGCCAAGCACTGGGTCGCCGAACTTCAGCGCCAGGCCTCACCTGGCATTGTCATTGCTCTAGTTGGTAACAAGCTCGATCTGGCCAGCGATGCGCCCGCCGCCGTTTCTGCCTCCGAAGACGCCGATGGATCTGCTGCTACAGAGGGTGCTACCACCGCTGCTGCTGGCAGCGAGAATGATCGCAAGATTCCTACCCACGAGGCCGAAGATTACGCAAAGGAGGAGGGCCTGCTCTTCTTCGAGACGTCAGCAAAGACGGGCTTCAATGTCTCTGAGGTCTTCGCAGCTATCGCCAATGCTATCCCCGAGACGTCTCTACGGTCAGCCCGTGGTGCAACTAGTGGTAGAACAAGCGGCTCTGGAGGCGATGAAAGTCGTGTCAACCTAACTGGCGTCTCTACCACATCCAAGGACGGCTGTGCTTGCTAAACTGTCAGATATCATGGATGTGTCTCATATTTCAGCTTGTTGTCAAATGTTATCGTGTCATTATGAAGTACCTTGGAAGGCATTGACCTCACTTTTACACTTTCTCGAAGTGTAGTGTTGTATCAGGTTCTCGGGCTTCCTTTTATACCTGGTCTTTTTTTTTTTTGCTATCTTTGCTTTTTTTGATTCTATTTTCTCGTCCTGCGTTTTATGCGTCGATGAACATGGCCGATACGATTACCAACCATTATTATTCCTGTCCGACCCTTTCTTCTCTCTATGCTGATGCTTCTTTCTGTCTACTTGTAGTTTTCTTTGTTTAGCCTATCTTGCTTGTTTTTTTTTCTCCATCCATCGCAATCATTAACAAGCTAGGTATGGCTGTAGGTGTCATCTAGCCTTTTTTTTTTTTGCTTATCTTTGCCCGGCTTTTTCATCTTTTGGTATATGTTAGGCTGTGTTTTCGTCGGTTGCCTTGAATTGAGGATATTTTTATCTATTATGTACTACCCACTCGTTTTTGGGTCGTCTATCTTCTTGTAAAACACCTTGTCTCTCAAATGTTCTTGGCCGCTTTTTCCCTCATTATTTATCTCTCATCATTACTTTTATTCTCAACATACTAAACCGTGCAGTAAATTGTATGTGACTGAACTGAGCTTGTCATAAATCATAGCCCATTTTATACCACGATATATCAGTCGAAATCGAAGCTCAAGAAAGCCATGGTTTTTTGTTTTGTTGAGTGGGCTTGTCTTTATCACCGAGTAATCGACACGAGAGAAAAAAAAAAGAAACCAAACAAAGGTTTTGATGTAAGGGGATCGTTTCGCCTTGATAAAGAGAAGGCCATGGCGGAATGTAAATAAATTATTAATATAGTGTGTATTAGGTCAATAACAAATAACTAAAAGACAAGAGAAGCAACATCCACGAACTAAGACTTGTCGAGTACAATTTTAGGAAGGGGATATCGTTATATAAATGAGTAGGTAATATACGAGGGTGTTAGTTTACTTCGCCAAACAAGAAGCCAAAAAATATAAATCCAAAAAAAAAAACAAAACAGATTAATGCCCTCTTCCCATACCAAGCCATAATAACCAATCTTAACATGAGGAAAAAACGCGGCCGTATATCTATCTTTCTCAATGAGAAAGTTCAAAAAAGTAAGAGATGAAGAGGACGTTACAATAGCATATGTGATTAACTCTTCATCATTGTCTTCTTCTCTTCCCTGCGTCTTTTTCGTTTTTTTTTCTTCTTCTTCTGTTCTATACAAAAAGATTACCAACCATCATCCGCTCGTCGACTTGACCGACTATCATCATCGTCGTGATGTAGTCCGTCTCCACGCCGGCCTTTCCTCCGACTCCGACGACCATCATCGCCATCATCACGTCCCCTTTTCGAGCCTACTAGACTCGCCAGGCCTGCACGGCGCTGTGACTCCTTCATGAGTCGTTCACGGTTGCGTTCCTCGCGCTCGCGAGCATGGGCGTCCATAGTAGTAGTAGTGGCCGTAGCAGTAGCCGATGCTGTGGTGCCGTCATTTGCCGAGACAGAGGGTTTAGATGAGGAGTCTTTGGCTGTTGAGTCGCCAGTGGTATCTCCCTTAGATCGTCGGGTATCGCTGCCATCGACAGAGTGTTTCCGGGAATGACGTTCGTCACGGCGTTTGTCACGACGTCGGTCTTTATCCTTGTCACGGTCACGTTCCCGGCCACGGTCTCTGTCGCTTCTATCCCGATCTCGTTCACGTTCCCGATCACGATCGCTTCTACCTTCGCGATGTTCGCGGTCACGATCACGTCCGTGATCACGATGTCTATCGGCATCACGTTCTTTATCTTTCTCGCCGCTTTCCCGATGCTCTCGCTTCCTATCGCGATCTTTGTGTGACGACCGGTCCTTTCTGCGACTACTACTGCCTTCATCGTCGCGATGTTTGTCTGACCGGTCACGATCACGGTCTCGGTGGTCTCGGCCACGGTCACGCTCTCTATCCCGATCCCGATCGCGGTCCCGTTCACGATCTTTGTCGCGGGAACGCTCGCGTCGGTCACGCCGGTTCTTATGGCTGGACCGACGAGATTCGGCGGGTGATGCAGAGCGTGCGCGGTCAGCCATGGCCTTGGTGACATCATCGCGCGAAGACGACTTGCCGGTAGATTCTTCATCTTTGCGACTGCGGCGTTTGCGGTGGTGCTCGTCGTCGTCATTGGCTGTTGTTGCTGTAGTCGCATCTTCGTCGCGACGATGACGTCTACTGCCATTACCACCAGCAGCATCATGGCCAGTAGCCTGGCTTGGGACTGATTCCTCACGGTGGCGACGCCGCCTACGTGAGCTGCGGTCCTTGTCTCTACTCTCAGATTTATTCTGATCATCAGCTTCATCTAAACGATCACGATAACTGCTATTACCATTACGTGGGCGCTTGGGTGAGCTGGCGTGCGTATCGCCGTTACCATTGTGACTATTGTTGTTGTGGCGCCCGAACTCTTGGTCTTCCATGCCGCGTCCAGGTCTACCGTTCTGGCGCATCGATTTAGGGCCAGTTGGTGCGTTGGGGGGAGGGGCACCGACGGCTTGGCGAGCCTTCCAGGTATCATTTATTGACTCTTGGGCTGCGTCATCGGGTTTGCCAGTAGGTACTTTTGCATTGCTATTGTCAAGGTTCATCATGTCACCATTAGAATCTTGGCGTTCACCATCAACAACCGGCTGCCCGAGCTGATCGCCACCAGTCACCGAGCCCGCATTGCTGTTGTTGCCGAGGCTTCCACCATCAAAGCTATTGGCAGCGCCGTACTGTTGCTGAGATTGGTGTTGAGGGAAGACTGGGTTTTGTCCAGGATATTGCTGCTGCTGTTGCTGTTGGGCCCAGTATGGATTTCCCTGGAACCCAAATCTGCCACCGCGGCCAAACCCATTTGCTTGGAAGCCTCTACCCCGACCTCGGCCACGGTACCCAAAGTTACCGCGCCAGTCGTTAAGACGGTTGCCGTTAGCGCCGAATCCAGGTTGGAATCCCACGGCGAAATTACCATTGACGGCACCGTTGGCAGTGCCAGTAGCAAGGCCACCGGGACCGACGGCCCCGGCACTGCCGCCAACATTACCGCTGTTGCTATTGCTGTTATTGCCGTTGCCAAATTCACCAGGGGCCATGCTTTGATTGTTTGCATGATTGTAATTATCTGGGCCGAAACTCCATGACTGCTGCTGATCGTTCCAGTTATCATTGGGTCCCATGCTATACCCTCCAGCGCCAGTATTCATCATGCCAGGATTGAATCCGCCGTTCATATACATATTCTGCATCATCATAGGGTCCATATTCATGCCAGGAATGCCTGTCGTAGAGTGAAAACACGTTTTAGCATGAGTTTGTCCAACGTAGCCAGTGAATATAGATTGATTATGCTTACCCATCATTGGAAAACCACCAAAGCCATTGGACATGTTGTTCTGCATAGCCATCATCATCTGCATTTGATTGAAACCTTCGGTGCCGTAGCCCATGCTGTTCGTAGTGGAAGTGATATTGGAATCTTCGGTATCGGCTCTATTGGGTGGTTCGGCGGCGTTCGTCTCATCACCGACAGCCTTTTCGGGCTTATCGTCGCCTTTTGAAGCGTCGTCGGCGGCAGAACCATCCTCAGTGACGATAGCAGGCTTAGATTCGACAGCCTCATCCTAACAGAAAGGAGGTTATATGTTAGATATATTAGGGTATAGCAGCTGCACATGTTGCAAATGCTTACATTTTCGGCGGCATTTTTCTTCACCTCATCACCAGGATCAGCTGTTTCATCATTTTGATTTTCAGAGTTGCTAGTAGTATTGGGTGCGACTGAATTGCCAGATGGTCCATCGACGGGGCTCGCCAGCTGACCGCCAAGGTCGTTAGAGCTACTATCAAGCACCGGATTGGCATTCTCAACAGGCGCGCTACTTTCAGCTTTTACAGGCTCTGATTCTGGCTCCGGTTCCGGCTCGGGTTCCTTTGGCTTCATTGACTCGCGCTTCTTCTCCTCTGTGCGGATGAAAACTTTGATAGTGGTGCGCAGGGCGCGATGTGGTTTGCAGTCGTCGGCAGACAGTGGCGAATGTTCGCACACAGGACATGTCGATGGCAACGCAGATTGGCCTATATCAGAGAGCAAGAAGAAGAAGGTTAGTGATCGGGTCGTCTCAGTAGAGGGGATATATAAGCTTATAGAGTCGCGAATAGTAGCATATTGACGTACAGTTCTCGCATATGGGTTGTTCACAGCAGGGCAGTCGGAAGGCATTGATGGCCAGCTTGCTGCAATTTGCGCAGCGCAGCTTGTAGGGGATATCGTCAGGCGCGAGCATGCTAGAGGGGCGCCGAAACAGAAACGCGGTTAGCAAACGGAAACACGAAGTCGGCGAAAGAAGATGCCATGATGTGGGCGGGCCGGCCGGCGCTTGTCAATACGCCACCAGCCGCTGTTACGGCATCTTCAATGCAAACAAAACAGCAGAGATATATGGATAAGACTTACCCTGCGAGCTCTTTCTGCGCATCACTAAGCGTCGCCATGATTGAAACACGGACTCTCTACTTGGTGGTGGTGAACAAGCTAGTAGTTGCGACCGCGCTTGAGGGACCGTTTTGGCGTGGCTTGAAAAAAAGCGAAGGAAGGTAAAAAAAAAATATCAGCGCTCACGTCACGAGGCTGGGCCCTGCTTCACACAGCCTTGCCAACTCTAAACAGAACCACAATATCTCTTTTTTTCTGCCTGGGACCACCAGCAATTACAGAACACACCGCCTAGCGATCGAGTGATAACACAATGAAAGATGTCAAATTTAGGGTACAAAATCAAAAAAAGAAAAAAGAAAAAAAAACATGCTGCAAAAGATACGGCATATTTTTCTACGGTTTGTGGTGAGATTTTACACCATTGCCGAAAGGACAGGCGCCAAATAGCGAGAATGTTGGAAAAATTGTAGTGAGCGATAAGACACCAATTACACTATGCAATGCCCGCAATTCTTCCCGTTTTGGTATAATGGCAGCACAGCAATTGGCCGCTATCTAAGGCATCCCTAGTATTGTAGAGCAAAAAAGGTAGGGTGAATCTGTAAACAGATTCAATAGACGTGAAAACGATGTGCTAAGGCTCCTCCTCTTTTATTGAGTTTACGAAAAATGAAAACATTTCTTGGAAACAATCGTGCCTTGTTTTTAACGTTAATGAAGCGTCTTTGTTTCCAGTGGCCAAATCTTAAACGTTGTGTCAATTAGAACTATATCGGAATATTAGACCATATTCTAATTTCTATTGTATAAACCCTAAGTTGACGGTAAATTCGTACGACCGTCTGTAAAGCTAGGGTTTGTGCCCAGCAGCTTTATGACAGCTTCACTAAAGACATGATGGATCACTTTAAAACGCTTCAATGTGAACTAACAGAAGAAAAGGGAGAAATAGCTATAAATTTGAGTTGTTTCTAAGGCTAACGCAGAGTATGAAACTGCCAGATGGAGATCAGAACACAGCTGATCAAACGCCGAAATTATTGACAATGAAGAAGAAGAAAAATGGTTGTCTAAAGGCAACAGAAAAAACGGAAGGAAAGAAAACATCACAAACGCCAAATCTAACTTGTTCTAGGAGATTATCTATACCGCCTAGTTGTTCACACGAGGAACTATAGAGCAAGATACAGAAAAGAATATTAGTACACAGTATCAATCGGCACGTCCATCCTCCGCTATCAAAACACGGGAGACGGAGCGCATATTTCGAGAGTAAGAAGAGGCCATACTGACACCAATTCCCACTTTACAGATCCCACAAATCGGGCCATTGTAACTATTAGAAGAACATTTCACGTCAACGAAAATGGTCTCATTGTCGCTTGTTAAGGCGGAATCCACCCAACCTGCTCCATGGGCCACTGGACCCAAAGCTTGTGTTCGTCGTCGAGAACATCCCAAGCCTTGGTCAGCAGCAGCGCACTCCAGCCTTCAAGCCACCACTGGTTCTCCAGCGAGCGGATCATGACACCAAAGTGCGCCAAGATAGCGATGCTTTCCTGTGTCTGCGCGCGTAGTTGCACCAGGAACATATCGAGGTCGCTAAAGACCCATACGAATGCGTCGGTGATATCTGGCATATACTGCACATCGAGCGCTGTGAAAACTCTCATGTTGCGGGCGAGGCTGTGCACGACATTGAGGTATATGCTGCGCGCTAGCGGTTCGGAAACGGTGCGGATGATGCGCTCTTCGAGCTCGTTAAACTCTTTAGCAATAGGGAAGATACTTTCGATGTTGTTATATACCTCCCAGCGTCGTTTGCCATGGCGGAATAGTGGCGCGAGAGGTCCTTCGTACTCCTCGATACGGAGCCAAGCGAGGTGGACTAGAGATTTGGTACCACTAAGGAGGTAGATCCAAGGTGGGAAGGCGTCGCTCTGTAGAACGTCTGGATGCTTTGTACTCGCAAGACCTACTAATGTGTTAGTCGCAGTTATACCTTATAGTTTTTATTAGAGGTAAGGAAAGATAGCGCAAAGACTAAACAACAGATAAAATACTACATACTAAAGAATATCGTCAGTGTTGAGAATAGGTATAGAAACTCCCAGCCTTCATTACTCGTAGCCAGGTTGCCTAATAGTGGCGTGGCAGCGCGGCTTGCCATCTGATGATAGGTCAGGGCGCGCGAGAAGTAGAACTCGTGCTTATCCGGACGATGATGCGCAATATGCAGTGCCGACACGGCCAGAATCGAGCGCATAACGTAGTCGCATTGGACACCAAGGCGGACCGCCGTAATGCGCCATACATCGCGCACCAGATGGTCGGAGGCTAGTGTAGCATATGTCGCGGTGGTGAAGTTGTGCAGGAGTTCCAGATCGATCAGATTAAGGTTGTGGTCACCGTGCATGCCGCTTAGGCTACTATGGGAGCTTAGCAGTGTCGTCGGAGCTGCTAACGGGCTAGCCATGTTCGACATGGCGGGAATGGGCGTCGAGGCTGACGAGGACGGCGCGGTATATGGACATGTGACGCCATGCTTGATACAGTTGCGGCAGGATGGGCGCTCTTCATCGCACTAAGGAGCCAGTAAATTCAGGCATTGGTCAGTCATTGGTACAATGTGGAGAGGCGCATTCTTTTCATGTGCTCTTCGTTTCTATCGCAAGGACGGGCTTTTTCGAAATAGTAATCGGCATATTCACGGGCTCCGGGTTAAGCCACCGATGGTAATATATAGTGGGAGGGAAAAAAGACGAGAAAAGAACTACGAAGGCTTCTTTATCTTCAGCTCTCTTTTGTTCGATAAGGCGACATACATTTCGCGCTGAAAAGCCTCCGTTTTATTCGGTAATTTGTATGATTTGGCTCGAGCAAGAAAATGATAAATATCAAACAAAAAGCCTCCGAATAGTCCCTATCACAAGCCACAGGGGAAATGGAAAGATGGGTGAGAGGATATGCTAGGATCCCTTTTCTCCGATACTTGGAATCTCAGGCCGGCCATGCAGCGTAACCGGTAGTTGGAATGGAATAAGTCTCTAGCAGCTTTGTAAGTGCCTCGAGAAAAAAAGGTGAGATCCCGCCATGATAGATAGCGGGTTAGTAGCTTAGAGCGCGAGACTCTAAATCACAAGCACTTGGCGTAGCACACAACGATGACGATGGAAGATGAAAGAAGAGACAGAAATAGAACAGCAGCACGAGGCAGGTTGAGAGAAACATACCTTAATCTTGCGAATCTTGCAGGTCCGACAGCCCGTCCTAGATTTAGGGTGTGTGCGCCGCGACACACCCAAAGTGCTTCCGGAAGTCCCGGGGGCTGAGGTCGAGCTGCCGGTCACAATTGTAGGTGAAGCTCCGGAATTCGGTGGTGTAGAACTAGAGGCGAGGTTGCTGTTGGATATGCTGCGGTTGTCGTCCATCAGGAAGGCTGTATTAGTGGCCAGTGGCTGTGGAGACGAATTCTCCAACTTCGTCCAGGTTTTGCGCAACTCTGCAAACTGGGCCTCTCGCCCTGGTTCTAGTGGCATATGAGACGATGTGAAAACGAGTCTGAGCTATAAGGTGGGTTGTTGTAGTTGTAGATGCGACGGAGTGACTATGCGTAGCTCCCTAAATAGACGACAAGAGATAGAGTCCTTGTGATATATGGCGTAGTGAGGTGGTATAGACAGCAATTGGCGGATGTGAGTGCGTATATATGTGTTAATTGTTGATATTCGGTACTCACATGCCGCAAAGGAAGCCAAATAAGACGGCTTGTTCCTCCAATGGGTGAGTAGATGTGATTGGACGGCGCTGGTACAAGACGGGATAGTTTGCGGTGGTTTGATGGTGTACGTTACGAGAGGTTATATGTGGCGATATAGTGTATGGTTTATACAGTGTCTGTATAACGTCAAGCCTACCGGCAGATAGAGACGATCTACTATAAACCAGGCTCCAGGGGGGGTCGAAAAATCGTGTACGTCGTTAACAAGGGTATGCAGCTTCGTCGAGTGTTGTGTTCGGAGGGTAAGAGACAGCCGGGGCTTTAGTGATGATGGTCAAGATAATGGTCGAGATCAAGGCAACAGGATAAAGAAAGGGAAAAGCAGATTAAGGAGAGACAATGAAGACGGGGCAAAGGGGGAGCCAGGTCTGGAGATTGTGTATGGAAGAATGATAGAAGTTGTGTGTTGTATGGGTCGATAGAGGGCATCGACAACTAGTCAAAGTTGGGATATAGAGCGTGCAGCAAGAACAGAAAATTCACCCAAGACAAAACGAATGAATTATAGAACACCAATGGAATGGGTCCAGAGAGAGAGACGGGGGCCCCAAGCGCTGTTAAAGGAAACACTGAATGGCTCGACAGATGACGGCGGCATCCAAAGACGATCAAGGACCCGGTCCGTCGGGGTATTGGCTTGGCCCAGACTAGCACCAGAAGCACAAATATTCGGGGCCGCTAAACAGCACGGTCTGTTGGTGTCAAGCTATCAAAGCTACTAGGGCCCTGGGGAGAGTGTCTAAAAAGACAAATAAGAAGGGCCCCAAGAGCCGTTGAAGGAGGCAGTTCAGGCAGAAAGACAATTTAACTTGGCAGGCAACCAACTTAACAGGTCAATGATATACAAGAACTAAGGGGGCCAGAGACTTATGTATTATTGAAGTGCTTGCATGTATGTATAAATGTACATACATACATGTAGAATTTAGTTGACAGCTAACTAACTTTAACTGACTAGTCATGGAAAGGGATAACTAAGAACGGTAAGGCAGCATAGAGGCAACGGCATTGGAATAGATAGGACACTAGGCCTGTCTGCCAATTTCAGATAGATGGCTTTCACTGACACCGTAAAAGCCGCCGTTTCAGCAAGTCCTCTTTGTTTCTTGAGCTGTTTGAGCCGACTTTTCTCTAGTGCTTAACAGGGCTGGTAGAAAACTCCGCTTGGACTAGTAAAAGCGTGTAAGTTGTGCCTGGATCTTAGCGTGGCCAGGATACAGCTGTAGCTTTATGTTTATTTCTTTTTAACCCCCAAAGATGATCTTTGTCTTTCTGTTGTTCCTCCCTCCCTCGTCTTCTGGCGCTATTCCTACAAGAAAAAAAAAATCAGAGTTAGCAAGTTTAATGGTAGGTTTGACGCCCATCAGAGGCGCCAATATGACACATACTGGCTGACTTGGCGGTCTAGGCTTCTGACCTACAGAAGCCGAAGCGCTTTGGCAGATTGCTCGTCTAATTCTCTCTATCAAACGACCAACTTTGTGACAACTCTCTAAACTCCGCCCCGGCTTTTAGCTAAGGTTTGCTCTGCTTTTGCTTTGGTGCCTTTTCTTTCGGATGCTGCGGAAACGGATTATTTTCCACCTAGGTTGCGACGCCAATATGCCTTTCATGGCGTCTAAATTTTCTAGCAATCAAGAGTGCAGTTTAATTGCCATGCCATATTGCAGTGGTATGTATAAGCGAAGTTCCTAGATTGAGAGTCTTTCATCTGGACACCATCTCCAAGTCATAATCAATGTTCACGATTGGTAATCGCCATATGCTCTAAGTTACGCTAATACATGTCATATGCCCGATCAGCAACGATATGTTTATTAATATAGTTAATTAGTTGTCCTATATGTCAGTATATTTAGTCAACTAGACATGGGAGTGTATATACAGATATGTGCACTTCTGTTCATGCTACATGTACTTTCAGCCCCGGCCCTCTAACTACATATACCGGATCACATGCTCATCCCAGAATCCCAGAATCCCAGGATCCCAAAATACAATTTGCACCGGAATACAGGGCTCTAAAATAAGTCAGGTAAACTCAGGATCTCAAGCACTCATAGAGGGATATGCCACCACTTAACTTCATGCCATCCCGGTGTGCCGAATCTTGAGGCTTCAGCGCATCTATATTCAATCATTTGACCAATATTTCTACTACGTAGATAGTTGCCTACATCACATTCATGTCAGCACAAGACCCTTCGATTCCATTCTCTTCCCCATCTCCCCATCTCCCCACGCAGCACCAGAGAATAGCCCGTGCTGCAGCAAATTCTCTGTGCTGAGATGATGCTAAGAATAATATTTGTAGCCTGTAGACAGGGTGCGGAAACTTGAGCTGCGTGGAATTCCGCGGAGTAATTCAGCCCTGCTTACTTACTTAGTTTCACCATGCCGCGAAAATTCTAACACATGCATACTATGTCATTGGCAATGACGATGGGTGAGCTAAACGCGTAGAATAGAATTCTAGAGATATAATACTATACCGTGTAGCTATTCATAGTTTCCTATCCGTGTAGGAACAGCCAAGAAAGCAACAGTCATGCGACGGCCCAGATATCAATGTGCATCTAGTGCTTGGTAATGTCTTGTCGTCATCCAATATATCTATATTGACATCATCATAATCGCAGTTGCTCATGTTCTACGCCAACGCACTTTACTAATATCACATCTGTAAACATTCCTCTTTGAGCCGCGATGCGCGTCTAATTTCCTTTCCAAGACACAAGTATGTCACCATGTGGCCTTATTTACTCAGCGTGTCTCATTGTTATATTCTAGACGTGTCCAATCCACTAAGCTTACCGGGAATCGGACCTCGATAATAGCTGCGAGATGCTACACCCCGGGCCCGGAGTTCGTCCGTGATACCGAGAACAGGGGTCTTTCGACCGAAAATGTACTTTTTTACTTTCCACACTTTTGCATTGGAATCCTATGGGTTAATAGGCAAAATAATGCCATTATCCGATTTAGCATGGGCACATTATATCCTACCAGAAATTAAATCGTCATCAAGTTGCAGCATTTTGTTGTTCTTTGTCTGTTTTCAGTTCGTCTAAAGTTACGCATTTCTTTGATCAAAAGTGCCGCGTCAATCTGCCGCCAGTTAGGGTTAATGAAAGCAAGCTGAAAATGAAATAAACCCTTATCTTATAACAGCGCGATTTTAAGTAACCCTGATATCGTCGGCACAGAACACCGCAACTCCGCTTCCAATAAAGTTAATGATAATGGGCGGATGAATATAATATAGTTTTTGGCCTCCATATGATAAACAGACATGGTCATGGCGTTGTCTCACTTTTGAGTTTGACAGACTGACAGGTTAATCGTTAGTTCCTGATCTTATTTCTAAACGAACATCTAAACGAACGCTTCAAGTGCGAGCGTCAAAGGGCAATGGTTCGGATATATGCCCTCATATAACATCCCCCAGTTGATACGCATTTGCAATTTTTTCTTTCACATTGTACAGTAATCAGAGAAGAGATTCTCACTTGATGTGAATTCAATTGCAGCCGTGAATCACATGGTCGAGGCTGCTGCAGTTAGGCCACCTACGTTTATATACTATTTATTATAGCCTTTTCTATACACAATGGCATAGAATAGCACATTGAGTGAGATATAGGAAACATATTGTGGGTAGTACGATTCTAGTATTTCTGGATTGCAACGTGACCGACAAGTACCTAATAATCTCTACATATGTAATGGTGTAGCTAGGGTTCGGTGTTTAAACTGTACACTCGTCAATACCTTGATAGTAGTGTCCTCGGCATACCACTATCCTAATATTTATACTATTTTAGGCTATAATGTATCATATCCATGGCACCTACCATGTTATATCATCACACCTTCTTATATAAACACATAATGTGCTAACGTGGTAGATTGCCGCTGTTATCATCGGCTTTGTACTACATTATCTGGCGCGGCAAATTAACTGTAACAAACTACTTCTTATTTTCAGAGCTTTGTTTGTCATAATCAAGTAATTGATAATATCTATAATCGCAATATATGAATGTATGTATCTATTAGCCTTGATAGTGCATATATCCAATATTCCAATATTAGTCAAGATGATAGTTTTAGGTATTACAGGCAACCGTCAATCATATCTTCATTGGTGTGTGGTATATGCAGGGTTTGTCTCTGTGGTAATGAAACCATGTGACACTCGACTTGTGCTTAGGAAATATCTTTCAAAAAATCATACATGAGTTATTATGATAAAATGGCTTAACTCCTGATATCATTTTTTATTGTATTCTCGTAATTTTAATCAATGACTTCATACATATGTAAACATCGAGGACATATGTGATATCATCGTATCGCTTTCTTCACTCTGATGTAAGGGAAAACTGATTGACTAAACAACGGCTTATACTGCCTTACAACCTTCCCATCTCGACCATATCACACACATTTGCAACTTTCTACCAGCAAAAAGAGTCGTTACGATAGTGAAAAGAGCCCAGACAGCAAAAAGATTGCTCCGAGTGAGGGTCGAACTCACGACCTTTGGATGGCATTATCCAGAGAATAGATAACAATTGAAATCAGGCTCCTCATGAATATGAGACCACTGCGCTACCACTGCGCCATCGAAGCCTGTTGTATTTCACATACTAACTCTATACTAGCTGCGCTATATATAGCGTTTGTGTAGTCGGCGCGGAGAGATGAAGTAGATAGATAGACGTCAGATATAGCCAAAGTCGAATAGATGGAGGAGTTCCTTGGGGCTAGGAGATGGTTCAGGGTGGCATCCCGAACATACCGGGAGTATGAGGTTGTCGAGCGGAGTATGTTAAACATCTATCCAGTAACTGATCTAGTGTCGTGTTGGGGTGAAGAACCGATAAGACAGAGGAGTGACTACTCAAACTATCGATACGAAAACTGGCGGAAAGAGCAAAAATCATACCGTCTATCATACAGAAGTGTCTTGGCAGAGATAGTATCCTATCTCCTACTGCGACAGTTTCATTTGACTTGAACTAGGCCATATCTCGGTAAGTACACGTAGAACAGGATATAGAGACTGTGACAAGTGCAAGGCCTGTAACTAGCAGAAGGGATGGGGACACTGGTGTATTTGTAGCGATATCACATCTCTCAGTAGAAGGTGGTCTACATTGCCTAATAATTGAAATAGGGACAGAGACTCAAGAGAAGAAGGAGAGTCTAGATGATGTAGAGGCAAAGTGTGTAGCTGGATCAGAAGGAAATACTAAGGATGAGGAGAGTTCGAAGAGTTCTGCCCCCTTATACTGGTTCAAAGAGGATCCCCGTCAAAATACTAAGGTCCAATACCTTATACCAAGGGCTAGTGGCATTTTAGAAGACTAGTTAATGTGGATTTGCTAAAAATCAGAAGTACTAGATAGCTAATCCTAGAAAGAAGACAAGTATTCCATTAGCAACATTAAGATAGAGGCTTCAAGACTAGATCCTAAATGCCATACACAGTAGATGCTCAAATACTTAACATCTACAACTCTTGAATATTAGAGAGTTGCCTGGGCAATGACATTAGCTAGCTGCTGTCGCTTATATTATAGTGTCATGTTTTTCCGAAAAGTAATGGTTAGTAGGTGGATGTTGAAAGTCTGTGAAAAGATGCTGACTTTGTTTCAAGTTATTATAATGTAGAAGTTATCATTTAGGGTTAGAAAGGCCTTAAGCAACATCACGGGATGACAAGATTTGTATGTCCAGGAACTTAAGAGAAAACTCGCTTGTCCCAATTAGGAAATGATTACTGGGCTTTCATTTACTTTTTTTCTGCCGGTTTTTTTTTTTTGAAAAACTGCCCCTCAATCTTGCATGATGCCCAAAAACATCGAGTAAAACACTTTTTTACACGTTTTTGCAGATTGAAAGATTTGACAATTGAATCCTGATTGATTTAGAAAACTGAAGTCTCTTGAATTGAATGTAGAGTATCATGGTCCTTTTACATTTATTTTCTTTCTAAATGCTGTGTCATGTGCTTCACTCTTTGGTCTGCTACTTGCTGCCTATAAGACAAATATATATTTTCTAAGAGCTGCTCAATATTGCCATTCAAGTCCCTCAGATCCCCAGTGTTATGATTGATAGATTTCAAGTTTATTGTCGAAAGATTGTAAGTTGGTGGTTTTTTTCAGTTGGCCAGTCTATTTAACTTCAAAATATTCTTCAAAATATCAGAAAAGTTAGGGGGTGTGTTCAGGCTTAGTTCTCTTTTTTGAAAGCGGTGTGTCAAATATGAAAGGCGGTGTAGAATAGTTTAAGGCTTTTTCTTGTACCTCCCCTGAACGCAATTATTGCAAATCTGCCCAGAACAGCCTCTTTTATCCATGTTTCTTACATCCCAGTTTTTTAAGTGACAAAGACGAACAGTGTGAATATATGGAAATTTATCTTCAACCTTGAGATGTACCATCGGTAGGGCTAGGGGTTATGATTGATAGAGGCAGTTATTGAAGCTTAAGGCTGGCATACGGTACGTATGTACAAAAAATAAAAATATGCATATTTATTGAAGAAGATAAATAAAAATTAAGTACGGCTTTCTTCGTGTCTTGGCTGTATTCATCTACCACGTGTTTGCTCCGATGAACAATCCATCATCAATGTTCCTAGCAATATGAAGAAAAACTCTTCATGAAAGATTTGTAAATATTATATCACACTTTACTCTGGAAAACACGTTAAGGTGAATGAAGGCTAATATAACAAGGGAGAAGAATATTTCGAAGAAGAACAGGATTTTTTAAAAGTGGATTTGAGGCATGACATACACGTCCTTCTCCGAGTCTTAGCTACATTTGGATAAGACATCAACAGATTTCATTTCATTAGCGTGGCGTGAACGACTGATCTATTTTCAGAACTGCCAGTAGACTGTAGAAGAATTTGTTTGCTAGTTATTGAGGCCATCGATCACTTCTGCAAGAAGGAAGTATTATCTGGCTATGGACATGGCCACCACAGTGTACATATATATGTATGTAGGTAGTGATAAGCGAGCCATCTGTCAAATTCTCAACCGTCCTCTTAAGTTTGAACAACGGCGGATCTTGAAAGACAACTTTTCACTCTCCCCAGAAAAAAGGTAGCATTATAGTAAAGCCAAGATGCCATGTATACTCGCTAATGCCAGAATGACAACCACTGATCGTATAATACCCGGAACGAACGGATAATACGAAAGATAGCATGAACCTTTGAGACGTCAAATTCTTAGCTATAGTATAGCGGTCTAGACCTCATACCATGATATTCTTTTAGAACACCGATGATTTTCGTCGAGCTGCAGTTCAGCTCGAGGTGTCTAGCACAAAAAAGGAAGAAATAGTCTACCTCGAGCACCTAGTCATATGTGGCGGAATAGTCATGATGGAATAAGGATATTCGAATTCGGTCAAGTGTAAGCCTGAAGCTGGCGGGCTGTCACTCGGAAAAAAAATTGATAAAAAAGCGTGATATATTGAATACTAATAAGTAGGCATTGAATAGCTTAAGTAAAGGAGAAAGAGATAGCAGCTCCCGACAAGAGAACACTAGTAGATAGCAGCATAGCACTAGAAACTGGCTAAATAGATAAGTGAACCAAGCTGCCAAACAATAGTCAAGTTCTTGACATGAATAGAATTTCGTATCAGTTAATTTGCCGTGTTGAGAATCGCCCTCTTCATCCTGTGCCTCGTGGGATCAGGTGCAATTTGCTTACCCTGCCACTAGGAAGCTTCTAGCGCGACAGCAGAACACACCAAGTGGACATTGCCAAAACAAATCTTCATATACTCGTAGCAAAAGGGCTGTTTTGACAGAGTGACAAATGTTAGCATGAGAGCCTAACTGTCAACTGAAAAAATAGTGAAGGACTGTATGGACTAAAAGTCACGGACATTGTAGGACGTCAAGCTCACTTGTTATCGTCTAGACTATACCAGTGGGAAAAAAAATGCTACTATGTGATACATATACATAGTATATCATGATTGAAGTGACTAGGATAACCCTCGATACTCACGCATACCAAGAGAGGGGAATACTGGCTCACCGAGAATGAGTTCTAGAACAAAAAGTTGGTCATAATCCTGTTAATGATGCCAGGGAGAAGTTTACTATGCCAAGACTCGGGGGAGAAGGAGGGGAATCGTAAATAAGTTCTGCCACGTGTGAAGTTGGTAGTAGATTTGGGTCTAGGGGCCCCGCGGATTCGGACTTGCCTCGTGGAAAATAGAGCGAATGCAACTCAAAGGGATGGACATGACCTTGACGTAGACTTCTTATGGAAAACGGAGATATGTGAGCAGGTTATCTCGGAGATAGATCATTTATGTTGGATTATATATCTTTTTTGTATTGAATGTCGTTGGAATAGACATATCGTGTCGAACTTGAAAGCTTTAATAAACGCACGGTTTTCCGGCGAACGGTCTTGAGAGCGTCTGCCAAAAAAGGACTTTTTTTTCTACGAGAGTGTATGAGAAAACTCCTCATCGGCATAGAAGTGTGTGTGTATTGTGCTTGGACACTGTCTACATCTGGCACTCAGATATCGAAAGAACTGGATGGTCTAAGCATACATGCAGGAATTGATGAGAAATCTGCATATAATGGTATCCGACAGGTTTGGTTCCTATATTAGATCATCTTGATCCAGGAATCCTTGTCATATCCGGTGAGTATACCAACAGTTTGGCGGATATACAAGAAGATTATCATGTCAATGGTTAGCTAGTCGTAACAGTAGTGTGCAAGCTTCGTGTTAATAATTATTTGTAGTTAGAAGAGACTAAGCCATGGATGAGCCCAGAGTAAAGGCGAGTCCGAGGTCTTATAGGGGCAAAGACCATGGCCACTATAGTAGGATCAGTGGAGAGTCGTCATACATGGCACCCTTGTCGGAAAGCTTTCTCTCAATTGAGCCTATATGCACGTGTTATACAGATTATATATCTGTTTGATTCTTCATGGCGACGCAAGCCAAGACCGAAGCGGAGAAATTATAGAAGCCGCATAGAAGGGCCATGGAATTTCCCCTCGTAGTATCAGTATTAGAGCAATATCTTCACAAGGAGGATTCCAAGCCAGTCGAGAACTGTAAAATAAGCAAACCGGCTGTGTCGGCGGCCATAACCAAAGGAGATTTCTGGCGGACAATAAAAATTTGCGGCAGACACAATGTAATTAGAAATAAGGGATAAATAAGAAGAATTTAATACTTGGATAAGCGATAAATGCAGCAACGTAACGTTGAGTTAACATATCTTCTGTATGCACCAAGCGAGGCAGGTACCCAGAATGTCCACGTAAAGATATTTCCTTTTTTTTTCTGGGCGCATTTTACCGCTGATCAAGCGCTGTCAGAGCAGCACATATGTGATGATAACAGTTAACTCCCCTTGCTCTGCGCATATGCCCGCCTATAATGCCGGCAAATCAATCATTGAACAGCAACGCAACAAGGGCCAAGCTTCCTGAGCTCTTAGTCCACGGAGCTGCAGTATCTGTGTTTGTACATATCATCTCCAGCCTGACTTTGGCGGCTGCGCTCTTCCTCATTAGCTTCTAGTCTGATTCCCAGTGTTCTTCACGAACAAGCTAGCCAGCAATCTAGCTATCTTGTCGCATTACAGACTTGCCTCGTGGGAGCCTAGCTCTCTAGAATGCTGCTAGTCTCGCAAGTCTGGTAGAATTTGACACGGTCTGGGATCCCCATCATGATCCATCGAGCAACCAACGAGTGCACGAACCATCTTTCATTATCCAATATTGACCTTGACTCGACCTCCAGAGCCAGTTTGCTTAGCTTAGAGGTCCTGTTCGCATGGCTTTTCGGCAACCCTTGCTGGCCTATAGTTTATGGTCTATGCATAGCTCGATGTAGATTGTTGACCGGTGTTCTTGGCGGAGAGTTCCTGTTGCTTGACATAGTTGTAGTCGCACATTGGATATTATGTAGCCCGGGTACGATCAAAAGATTTTAGTTTAAAAGGACGGGTCGCACTCAATGTGATTTGCGTTCGACTTACCTATTCTACTTACTAAGTTGACAAGCTTCACCATCGTCCCATCCCTCGTTCATTCCGCCCTGCCGATCCTCTCTCCCTTCTTTTAAAGAGAACGGTCCTCCTCTAGCAAGAACTCCATCTTCTTGTTTTTCCTCTTTACACAACTTCCACTCTTTTATAACAATGATTTCTTTGCGGACTCTTGCCGTGGCCCTTATGCCCCTCTCTCTGGCGGCTGGCTCGTCGTGCAGCGCCGTTGTGTCGAACTCGGTTCTCGCTGAGATCGCTGCCAATGCCAACGCCACTTCTGAGGTTGGCGAGGTCGCCTCTATCCGCAGCTTCTTCTACATAGGCGGTAACTACACCGCTACCAGCAGCACTGCTCACCTTTACCATGAGCAGATGTATGTCGAAAAGCTGACTCCCGTCGGCGGCTCTAGCCAGACCTACCCCATCGTCTTGATCCACGGCCAGGCTCAGACCGGCACCGTAAGTGAACACCCTCGGGATTCCGAAAACTCGCCCGAAGTGCCATTTATACTAACATTCGCTATAGAACTGGCTGAACAAGCCTGATGGCACCCGTGGCTGGGCCTCTGACTTCCTCGAGCAGGGTTACGAAGTCTACATAATCGACCAGACCCTCCGTGGCCGCTCCGCTTGGCAACCCAACAAGGGCGCTACCTCGCCTTCCACCTACAGCGCCGAGATCATCCAGCAGCGCTTCACTGCCCCCCGAGGACTACATGCTGTGGGCTCAGGCCGTGAACCACACCCAATGGCCTGGCACCGGCAAGATGGGTGACGAGGTCTTTGATGCCTTCTACAGCTCCAACGTCCAGTTTATCAACAACGCCACCTACCAGCAGACCACCATGCAGAACGCCGGTGCTGCTCTGATGGACAAGATTGGCAAGCCCGTTGTCCTGGTCGGTCACTCCCAGGGTGGCATTATGCCCATTCTACTGGCTGATGCCCGTCCCGACCTCACCAAGGCCCTGGTTCTGCTTGAGCCTACCGGTCCTACCTTCGAGGAGGCTATCTTCTCTAACAGCTCTGCCCGTGCTTGGGGTCTGACTGACATCAAGCTGACCTATGACCCCGAAGTCACCGACCCTTCCACCGACCTTGTTCAGCAGGAGTACGAGTCCAAGGGCGAAAACTACGTGTCTTGCATTCTGCAGGCCGAGGACTCCGTTCGCACTCTGACCAACCTGGTTACCAAGCCTATTCTGGTCATGACCTCCGAGGCTTCCTACCACGCCCCCTACGACTACTGCACCGTCAACTACCTGAAGCAGGCCGGCTGTACTCTGGCTCAGGGCCTTGACCTGCCTGATATCGGCATTCACGGCAACGCTCACATGTTCTTCATGGAGGAGAACTCTCGCCAGATCCAGGCTGTTCTGGAGGGTTGGATTTCACGGGTCTAAATGCGACAGTGTGATGGGATGATGTAAAGGAGAGCACTCGAGTGTGTCTACGTTTTGTTTGCCTCCTGATTTTGTTCACATAACAACATATAGAGTGCAACAATATCCCAGAAAAACTTCCTCGCCACACTCCTTTTGCACGCAACTTAATTTTTTTCTACTTTTTTCACTTTCTTTACTTTCTTTTACATTCCACATTTTCTTATAATTTTTTTTCTTATCATTCTACTACTTCATTTTCACCAGTGAGCTTTTTGGCTTCTCACAGTTTATACTATAGACTCTACCATACACCGCTGTTTGGGCGGTCCTCATGACACCATGACTTGGATAGACTCTCTAGACTGGTCATGCTCATGGCTGCGCAAGCTTGCATCATGAATGTTCAACTCCATTCACTTCTTCCATTAATTGTTTTCCCCTGCGGCTTGATATTCTGTTAAATCCATTATTCTGTTTGCTTTTTTTGTCGTTGTACAATCATGGTTGTTTATAATGTTCTGCATACTGTTACCATTTCTGTGCATTTTTTGTAGTATTAGCTAGACATATGATAGATTAAGACTGAAGACATCTTGGGAACAAGAGTCTACCAATTCCTAATATCTTTATGCGTTCTGTTTATGCACTATCTGTTGTTTGTAAGTACTTATCCTTGTGATTGAAGATATGCCAAAGCAACGTTTCATCACGGACGCAGTTTGGTTGTAATTGATTGACATGGAGTCTGTTTTCCTGGGCCGGTTGATTTGACAAAAGGTCATAGATACAACTGTTCTTTGTAGGCGACCGTGCAGGAGTATTTATAATTTTCCAGTAGTCTAAGATCCCGAGGTCAACATGATCGGATATCACTACGAGTATCAAAGCTGGTACTAGTGCCGTGACTTGAACTAAATTGCAACTGCAGGTACTTTTGCTAGACGGTTCAATGGACAGGAGGAGTCTAAGAGCGGACGATGAGTCGATTACTGGAACTCAGCTCGAGAGATAGTTTGATTTCTAGTCACGATGCTACTCTACACGTCGCACTATCCCCCTCAACCCAGACTAGTATGATGAGGCTAGATCACAAGAAGAGATAAAGGGATAGAATAGACCGCGTCCATCTTTCCTACATGAGATAGTATTATACGATTGTTTAGGTGAGAGGCCACTTGCGGAATCAAAGACAACTCTCTTACATGTACGGTACAACTAATAGTGAATAGTGGAGTAGTAATAGCATGAGAAGGATAGAGTAGCAGTTTGCTATCTACCCCTTGCATATATGGATTGTGTCCTTTTGGCGATATGCAGAAAACGCTGGATAATGGCTCTGAAGGAAGAAACTCAGATAGAGCGCAATTAAGATCTGCAGATTTCAACAGCTCCTTCGATTTGGGGTACATAATATCTGACCGTTCTCATATTAGTACTTTATTCTGGCTAACTGGGGGGGAAGAGGAAAAAACCAGAGAGCATGATAGAGCAGATGGTTGGATTCCTGAGTTGCAGCTTCGCGATCTAAGCAATACGGGCACTCTTATGCAAGATAAAGTCTTGGGTCGCATCGAAGTATAAATCACTTGACACAGCGTCACGGAAGGCCAAGAAAAAGACACGATCAAAGCGATGTTCATCATTACTTGTATTATAGAGTTTGTTTTGCTTTGGTTGCTGATGGACATGGCGCTTTACAAATCAAATTAGTGAGCGAAAACTAGTTATACGGCTCTTGTTTGCCTGTGCTCCAAGTTTATAGCGGTCTCTTTCAGTGGCCACGTCACTATAAGATAAATAAAACAGATGAATGTTGCGAACTTGACGTTGCTTGTCAAACAAGTCCTCCCGCATCTCGATTTTTCTTTCCCGAAACCATCTCAATATCAATCTTAAATCGGACAAGAGAACGCAAAGAGAGAAAAGAAACACACTGATATTTTGGCGTTGTCAGAATAGACACTAATAGAAGGGAAATCTATGTGAAAAAGAAAGCCACAGAGGGAGCACGGGGAAACGGAGAAAAGAAAGGGCAAACTCCTATCGAACACACAGACATTTCTCTTTCTTAGAGTGCTATGAGTTCGCTTCTATTTTGATTCGACAGTTTACTGATTTCAATGCCTTGATTTGGACTCATGTTCTTGCAACTAGTTTGCCCTAGAGGGCCTGTGAGCATCTGAGAGGAGTTCGCTTTGTTTTTGTTGGTCTGTGAGTATTTTGCCGTCTCCTTGGCCGGCACTTATAAGGTCGAATGTGGTGACATTTTTAGTTTAACGTCAAAGTGATACAAAACGAAAAAAAAAAAAAAAAATATGTCAAAATGGAGATATTAAGAGAATAAAACCTGACGTCTTCTTTTTTTCAACCTATGATGGGAGATTAACTGACGGCCCGAATCGTCGGATTTTACGCCACATTATAATGAAGTCTTCAAGGAAGATAAAATGGAACAAATAGAAGGGAAAAGGAAAAGAAAAAATTAGCCGACCAAGCGAAGAATAAAATGAAATCATGAAAAAATTCTTCTTTCCTTACAGGCGAAATTAACACTGGTTGAAAAAAAATTCTGCAAGGAGAATTTCTGCCTGGGGTTAGGGTTGCATAGCAAGAATATGAGATGTCGTAATTCGGTCATCACATCGGTGATCGTGTGGCATTTTTCTTTACTTCTCATTGAATTTTTTGTATATGCAAAAGCACATCTGTTTTGTGCTATCACATAAGTGCTTATATTTTCTTGGCGTATCACAGATATTGAATCATATACCAACCGAGAAATAAGAGCAGAAAAATTAGAGATATATATACATGTATGTATGTAGACACAACTAACTTTGCAAATCTCTACCCTTAGTACTATTTTTATTTTCTCCAAGCTTGAAGGAACAAGATGAGAATAGATTAGGAGAATCAACTAGTGCCCAAGTATCCATCCGTCAACATCAAATCTTCAACATAGTGGATGTCCGATATCCAGCGTATCCTCCTTTGGCCGGTTCTGGCTATCGACTCTAGGACTTGGATGAAGCTTGCTGCTAGCAGACGGTAAGTGGGAATGTATTATTTCTCCGGGCCGATCCTGAAAGAACTGTCTATATCTAATGCTTGTAGTGGGACATTATCCCGCCGACGGGCTCTGGCATTTTGTGTGTCAGTATTATTGTCTGTAACATTGGACTCTCTGTCATATGTATTTTATTTCCTTCCTTTATAAAAGTATTATCATGCTAAGTTTTGCAGCTGCTTGAGTAGCAAGCTTGGTTAGGCTAAATCCCGTTGCTTGAGTTTGTCATAAGCTATGTAAGTAGACTTCTTAGGTTCAGAGTTGTATTGTGGGATCACGAAACGGAGTCTGCTTTCGTTTCGTTCCTCGAAGGAGGAGGAAAGATGCAGGCTTCAGGAAGCAGGCTCGGGGGTTATATTCCTGACAATGCCGATCTGGATTGTTTTGGGGAGAGAGGGGGGAGGGGGGGTCACTAATAAGCCAAGGGCCATTTTTTTTCTAATTCTGCTCAGAGTGGCAGGTCATCAAACCTTGGGAACAAACCGATCAAAGTTGATAGTTTTAATGTAAGTTAGTTCAATAACGAACTGACATATTACGTACAGACGACTTAAGCTTTCTTTGATAGTGGGACGCAAGCAACACATATTTTTGCAGGAACAAATTTCCCTAGCTTCCGTCGTAGTCTGAAAGTAGTCGAGAGACTAGAGAAAACTAGTAGAACGAAGTCGCCAACCAGGCCGTCTGATACTAAAGTGAGACCTGGCTAGTTCAGATAAAAGTCAAGTAAAATCAAGTTGGCGCGGTGGTGGGCTCGGTCGAGTTCAAGTCAACTTCACAAGCCACATTTCAGTTGAATTGGGTTGACTTAGTCTAGCTTAAGTCTCCCTTTGCCGATTTTTCTTCTTTCTTTCTTGCTTCTACGCGTGTTCTTCTTCGATTTCTTTTTCATTCTATCTTTTACTGTCCTCTAGGGCTTCTTGCCATATTCTATTTGCCTCTGCTGTTGAGCCTCACTATGACCGTCGTCGGTCAGATCCAATATCATTTAGTACTATACAGTTCAAGAAGAGGCATGATAAACACACCATCAAAGCTGCCACTCTAGATCCATCGTGACATCCTTGCTCTCCGGGTCTCATCCGCAGTTCTATCCTGTCTTCTGTTACTTTATATCACTTTATTCTCGATTTATCTATCTAGTTCTTACCACCGAGCCCGTTTGGGACAAGACGGCCGATCACCTTCTCTTTTCCTGCCTCCTATCAAGTCAATAGACGTGGGACACTCTTCCACATTCTGCTCTAGAGCCCGCTCTTAACTTCCTCTCTTGTCTTTGCTCTTGGGAGTCTATACATAATCGACGCTGCTCCCCTGTGCACTTTTCTTCCTTCATGAAATTTCTTGACCTTTAAGTTACCCACTCCAGGGCTACATATATATCCTGGATATCTGATACCTAGCCAGCTAGAAGAAAGAGCTTGACTGCCTCCGCCTTACGGCTTGTCTTAATCCTTCCTAAAACCCGTCCTTATTCAGATCACTTCATAACCAGACCAGTTCCCGGATCGCAAGTCTAGACCCTTCGACTTCTTCTCTCTCGTATCTCTACCTCAAACTTGGTTCTCTACTCAGCAGCCAGTCTCTTCACCATGGCCGTCGATCAACTCACTCTGAACCTGCACTGGGTATTCACCTGGCTGACTGTCGTCGTCATTTCAGTGCGTTTAATCTGGCGCAAGGTCGCTCATCAGAAGTATGTTCTTGGTGATTGGCTCTCAGTGGCCGCGCTATTCTGCGTGCTCTTACGATTAGGCCTAATCCACGTCGTGTTGATTTGGGGAACGTCCAATATCTCTACCTCTGCCAGAGCCAGCATCACCTTCACGCCCACCGTGATCTACCGCCGCGTGATTGGCAGCAAGCTTTCTCTGGTCAACCGTGTTTTCTACAACTCATAGTATGTCTCCTGCAAATACTGTCTTATATCCCGACGCTATACTCTAGTGCTAACTAACCTACCTTGCTTCGTAAAGCCTGTGGCTGCAGAAGTGTGTCCTTCTCGATGTCTACCAGCGTCTGCTCAACAACGTTGCCTGGAGAAAGCCTGTTCTCTGGGTTTACCTGACTGCCTTGTTCGGAACATACGTTGCCTGCCAGGTTACTACTTTCAGCGAGTGCTCGCCTGTCAAGAAGTACTGGCAAATTGTCCCTTCTGCTGGTAAGTTTCTTGATATCAATATCCTGTCTCTAATATGTATCTGCTCTTCTAACACCCTGCTTCCTCTCTAGGATCTTGTGTCGAGGCCCAGCTCCAGCTTGTCGTCGTCGGCGTCACTAACATCATTACCGATTTCATGCTGCTTGTCCTGCCCATTCCTCTCCTCATCGGTCTCCAGACCAACTCTCGCCTCAAGCTGCAACTGACCTGCCTGTTCACTCTTGGTGTGTTCATTATCGCCATCACCATCATCCCTGCCTATCAACACTCTGAACAAGAGCGTGCAATCTTCCCGTACCACCTGGGCCAGTGTCGAGCTCTTCACTTCCGCCGTCGTCGTCAACGCCCCAACCATCTACGGCCTGTGGAACAAGCGTCGTCAGGCTACCAAAAGCGCCTCGTCTAACCCCAAGAGCGGCCTCCCTTACGCCGGCGGTTCCGGCTTGGGAAACTCGCACCGCACCGGTCATGGTGGCTCCCACATTGACTACACTACCAATGTTGAGGCTGACGGCTACGAGATGAGCATGCGCCGTGGCCCCATTGGTGGCATCATGCAAACTAAGGAGGTCTTTGTGTCCGAGCTGAGCGCTGTTGACGCCAAGAATAAGGGTTACTCTAACCTGACTGATGATGGTGCCTCTAGCCACTCGAGCCAGAAGCACATTATCCAGTAAACTACCCTTAAAATCAACACTTCTATCTTCCTACAGTATCCGACCTCCTGTCTGTCTCTACCTAATTTCTATTATCCTATTCACTGTATATACAGTAAAACCTACGCACGGAGCGGTTTTTTATCCTTACTATTCACCACTAAACTATACTTTTCTGTTCGTTTCGACCCTTCATGTCTTGCTATGCCATTGCTTTCTAGATTATGACATCGAATTCTTTTTCATGATACCACTGATCAATCCCCTTTTATTCTTGGCCTGCTACTCTATATGTAACATTACGTAACAAAATACCATCTCGAGACCTAACACTAGTTATCGAGATAATACGCTTCAAATACTGGAGTTAACGTACCATCTTTCAATGTGACAGTGACAAAACTATGTATGCTTCATACCCGTGGAAACCTTACAAACTACTGCATTCATATTATTATTACCGTATACATACGTACCGGCTATACATATGTACATTCAATATCTTCATTACTACAACATGGTAGTGAATATAGTACATAGCATGAATTGCTTGCACGGTTCGCTTTGACAGTTTGGTAGGTCAATCCGGATGTTTTCTACAGACCCTTGTCATCATAATATGATATAGCCTCATTTTTGTCGGGCCAGCGGTAGATACAAAGATAGAGTGACAATACCTAGTTTCAACTGACACATCATAGCCCTCTAATAGGTCTAATGAAGGGCGGCCGGGAACCTTTCCTCCTGGGATCTATTTAGTGAGCCTTGGCTTGACATAACATCGAACGCACAAACTGAAAGAAATAAAAAGAACAAGAAAACAGGCCATCCAAGGTTGTGGCGACCTTGGAAATATTGTTTATGCCTTGTATCCCAGTCGGTACAGAGAAAAAAAGAAAAGAGACAGTTGTCCTAGTTCCTTTCTCTTCAAAAGTTCAATACTAATTACCTTGTAGTTGGCCGGCTAATTCCAGCTAAAAGGGAAGAGGACAGAAGTCCAGCTTACACGCCAAGCCAAATTCAGACAAAAGGCCAGTCAACTAGCTAAAGAAATAAAAAGAAATACATATCTGTATACAGATATTCCGAGTACAAGGGCCTTAAACCCTGTTCTAGTTCATTGAATTAGAGACCATGCCACAAAAAGAAAGTAAAGAAATGAGCTTCAAGGTTAAAGAAATTTCCCAGCTTTACTTTGAACTTCAGCATACAGATATAGGCACTACGTATATCTTGGTTGCTGATTACTGGTAGAAACTACTTACAGAAATGTTTAAATCTCCTGCCATGTCCCAAACGCCCAGCATAATTTATTCTTTATTAGAGTTTGTATCCCATGGTGATATACATATGTACATGTAAATGTGCATATTAGCCCTACCACCCAAACCTGCAATATCGATGGCCAGATCCGGGCGAGTTTTTCCCTTCATATTGCTCCAAGGTTAGAGAGAAGACCGCGTCACCTTACAAGCTACATTATCTACCCCAACATGAAGAATAGTGTTACGACTTACTTGTAGAGGATATTATCTACAATTACTCTCCTCTCCTAATTGCCTGCTAGTCAGTATTGAGCTATAATGGTAATAAAACAGTCCCCCTTCCCGACGAATATTATGGTATTGCAATAGAACCCCTCCGTGTGCTTTATTAGAACATTGCATACACCGATTGGTGAATATCTCGTACACCATTTGACGTCCGATGTCCGCACATCCATGAACATGTATTTTCATCATGCATACACATGAGAATTGATACATTTATAGTTCTCAGGTTGCTAAGACCCTCTTAGGGGGTTACTACCAAGACTATTAGTATAGTTCTAGATCCTGCCGCATCTCTTTTGAAGAAGCATTCTTTGTTTCCTATGTTATCTACTAGGCTTGCTAATATGTCAAAAAGTAGAAAATAAATCAACGAAGAGATGTATTACCCAACTAATACTCATTGAGTATATAACTACTGTTGTCATAGAATACTGGCTCTACAAATCTTCAGACTAAGCTACTACTTGTATCGATTTTTGCTAATACATTCTTGTTAGTGTATGCAGTTGTCAGGGGAGTACAAAAGATATATATGTGCTAATGTACATATTAGTATTGAAGGAACCAGGGGTAGTATGAGGAGAGGGAGGATAGAAAATACATATAGCTTTATTCAAAGGGATTATTATACGAATAGCATACATATAGTTAGTTGTATATGTATCAGCTCGTTAGTGACCCTCCATATAGCGTTTAATACCGACTAAGGTTGCATTCACCGGGCTATACTAAGAATGCACTACTTTAGTGCAGCCATACAGATATATGCTAGTTACTCTCTACAAGCTGTACGACTAGCTCAATGAAGTAATCTTGGGCCAGGTTATTCATTCCTTGACCCTTTTTTTACTTCTTCGTTCTGTTGTCTCTAAAATGTTAGCGTTGTTTTCATGATACCTTCTCGTTTCTTTTCAGGCGAGGCAAACGAGAATGATAGAAGAGAGTACCAAAATACTAGGCAGTTGCAAACGAGAAAAGCCGACTTCTTGTCAGACCATAGTTGTCCTCTTGTCATAACCTCACTCTCTCCTTTATTATCAAAAATAACACCGAGTGGTCAGTACATGGTATACATTTAACCAGCGGCATAGGGGAAACAAATATAGGAAAGAAAAACATATCGAGTTACTATAATCTTCTAGATTGTCTAATGAGACCAGGAATTTCTAGGGAAACAAAAAGAAGGCTAACAGGTCAGATTTTTTCTTCGTAGAGGAATCGTTACACTAGTACTTATTTTTTAGTGTATATGTACATAACAATCAAATAGGTCATTTAATATTCGGAAGAGGCCCATAATTTGTGTTATCCCCTAAGTTCATAACTTGTAACAATCTACGTGTAGTTCTGTTGACATGTAATGATACCATTTGGCCTAGAAGTTCATGTATCGCCAGATATATTCATTGATATGCAGATCAATACCTATTCTAACGATATTCAACTGTGCAACAAGACCTACATATGTATCTGAGGGACCATCAAGCAATGGCTTGTGCATCTTTTCACTTGTTTATTATCATAAGTTCCTTTCGTGTTGTTGCCTCGTCGTCCTAGCCACTTAGTTGTTAGTCTTCGATCCGCCGTAGACACATAAATCCTACCTGTCACTTTGAACGGAGTATTACCATACAAGGCCCGGATGAGGGGGAGAATGCTTGTTTCTACTCTAATGAAGCATACGCGCAGTATATCTATCTTTATACTTCGGAGAAAAAGTACCTTTCGTGTGATCAGATGGACTTGATGTTACAAGACAAGAGGCAAAGGAAATGAGCAGGCACTCCTACGACGATCATCTCCGTTTGTTGACTAAACTCTTTGACGTTTGATCTAGGTCACTCGAAAGTTTCACTGTCTCTATCTCATTTGTTTGTACATACTTAGTACTTGTTTTGAGGAAAAACGATCGGCATCAGATCAGCTGGCAGATGGATGATGGATGAAGAAGCGTTGGTCAATGCGGTGAATTTTTTACTATGGGAAGTCTCTGGGCTAATTGTAAAGCGGGATTCAAAAGAACTGAAAGCGCCCGTTAATGGCCAATTTCAAGATGAGATCCAGGTGCTATATGGAATAGTTTAATCTTCTTTCAGATAAAGTACGAGGATCGTACAAGATAACAAAATCTATGTCCTGATTTGATTTGATTATATTTAATGTCTACCTAAATCACTAACAAAATCTATGTCAGAAACTCAATGTACATATACAAGATCATTGGTACTAAGTGGACTTTTGGCATAAGTTGGTAACCATGGATTCAGTAAAAGAGCGATCGACGCCAAGAAAACAAAAACCTACAAATTTGATATGAGTAGCAATTCATGTTTAAGCAACTATCATGGTTCATATATGATGTCATCCAACTAGCATTCATCATCTATCGATACATGAAACCATAGCTACAACGGCCGTTACATGCTCATATAAGCGGAACATCGTCTTGGTAGGAGGTCTCCAGCCAAAACCTAATTCTTGGCATTACGATCACCGGCAGGCCGTCAGCCTCTCGATTATATTCTATGCAATCCTTTACAAATCTTGACTTGATGCCGTCGGCGCCTCTAGACAAGGAGACAGTCTCATAGAAACCTAGGTAGTATTAGAAATGTCATGGATAGCGCAACGACCGATTTGATTTGCTTTCTCAACGTTTACCTACTGCTATCTAGTGGCAACACAACACCATGCTCCGTATGGAGGTTGGCTTGGCTTGACTTAACTATATGTAACGTTCACTTTAATCACCAAGATTATATGATAGTAAGTTAGTACCAGATAGATATTGGATATCCTCCATTCGACATACTCTTAGTTTCTATATGCTCGGTATCACGCACCATCCCCATGCCTGAGGAGTAAGTTCATGTTCCACACTTGGAATTGAACAACATCTACTTTTTAACATCTACCTACTTTTTAACATCTACCTACTTTTTAACATCTACCTACTTTTTAACATCTACCTACTTTTTAACATCTACCTACTAATATTTTATAGCAATATGACAGCGAGTTCCAGACGAAAGTGGCCTGCCGATGTCATCTCCCGGTCAACTCTCGGCTTAACTTGACTTGACTATATCGAACGCCTATCCAAATGGCCAAGATTATACGATGCCAAACAGATATTCAAAGTCCTTCGCTTAACACACTCGTAGTTTATGTATTCAGGGCGGCATACCGGCCAACTTCCGGGATTCCGCAAATTCTTGATAATCCCCATTATCAGCTGAATCTCCATCGATAACATCCTCATTAGTGTAGTGGTGATCATACCTGCTTGTCACGCAGGTGACCTGGGTTCGATTCCCAGATGGGGAGATCCTCTTTTTGTCCAGAGAACCGGCAATTGCCGGAAGATGATATCGGCCGATCGCTTCCGCTCAATCCGCCCGGAATATGCCGCCGTGGCTTTTTTGGGAGGAAATATCAGTAGGTATCACACACAGATGAAGCTTTAGCTGAATCGACGAGCCGCTATTTCCATGCAGTTATTAGGTAGATGTAAATAAGTATGATGATGCTGATTTTATTTACAGTTCAGAGTTTATCTAGGAATTCCATTTCGACTCCGGGTGAGGCTGTGTTTCCGGGCACCGTTCTTCTATGTTCCTGGTTTCCTAGTAGTCAAACCTCTTGTACTAATTTTGAAAGTCTCCAAGTCCAGAGAGTGCCACCAGAACTTATCCTTGACTGTCGTATTGCTGTGAAATACCAGTAGGCAGATGTTAAATAGGAAATTCAATTCAATTCCTATCCTTAACTGACCCTTAGTTATGCGGGCTGTATACGTCAGAGCATTATCCTGCATGAATATATCATCGGGCTTGACAAAGTTAGGGAGAACAGAACCATAAAGGTGGTGGGTCTGTTGTCCGATAACAGCTGTTTCGATATCGTAGAGCCCGTTCAAGTCGACGCCGTGCTTGATGTTCCATCAGAAGTCTTGTTTCGATCTCTTCTTCCCCAGGGATCGGAGTAATCTATGTAGAGCCCGAAGCGAGCAGACGTTACCAATAGAATCCAACAGCTCGCGATTTGAGATATGAGGGTTTTGTGTTACCAGGCCATATAGTTGGTTTCGTTGTTCGGCTGTGGTTTTTTTCTTTTTTGGCCCGGTCGTGGACGGGTTCGATTGTCCTCACGTTGATGTTCACGATAGATAGTTGACTTCAGGGAAAGCATCGTTAATCATCTTGAATGTGAAGTGAAGCCTTATCTTCGAAGCTCGCAAATTCGAGATTGTAATTGAGGTGTAATCTCCTTGCCAGTACCCATTATGTTAGTATTGATGATAGAGTTTATTAGAGAAGAAGATTAACTTGGTGATTCCGGTAGATGTTAAATGTAGTCAAGTTAATATCAATATTATAGAAGAAGAAAAGGGGACATGTATCCTGAACCTTCGTGATTGAGTAGACGTAACTTATAGTCAAGTCATCATGTGTTGAAGCGTGAGGTTGGTATGTAGGTATGTATTTATGTAAACTATTGGAGAAAAATAGAAGAGGTGGACTATTCATACTCCCCAAAACGTCTAAATCTACGCCGCTGGGCCTATGACATTCCTTTTCTTCTGCCGGGTGCCTCATATTTTGAAACTCGATATTCTCTTTTGAACAACATATCGTGAAAAATCATCATTGTTTTCGTAAAAATTCATCAACAGCTTTTTGATCATCTATCAACAACTTAGAAATCAGAACAAACTTCCCAACAACGCAAGTCGAAACGCAGCATTTTTTGTATCTTACTAGGACTTTTCAAATTACAAAGTAGAGTTTTTTTCTCAAATTTTTGCTAACATATCTAAGTCAAAATGTCACAATCTACTACCCCTCAACTTAACCCTACCATCTTCTCTCTCTCACTATGGAATGAACCTCCAGCCCGGCCATCGTTTTATTGTTGGCCCCTTATACGACTCCATTCAAGAGCTGCAATCGAATCTGTACGAATAGGCCTGTGGAACCGGGTTCGCTATCAGTTGGTTAAGATCAAAGAATGACTAGAATGGGATGGGAAGACTCATCCGCGTGGAATATGCATGCTCAAAATTCGGGACACGCCCGGCTTTTCAGAACACCCGTTCTTCTACATCACGCAAAGTCGGTTGTCCGTGGAAAGCTGTGGCAGTATCCCACGAGAAAAACAACCAAAGATGGGCGTTTTCTCTTAAATTCACCCGGCATGCAAACCACGACCCTTGCTTGGATCCTAATTCGATGGCTCGTCTTCGTTGTCTAACAGAGGAGATGAAGGCTAAGATTGAATCCATGTATCTCGACCCTAGCATGAAGACTCGTAGCATCTTCAACAGATTAAAAGAGGACTTTCCAGAGGACCATTTTATCCGGAAAGATATTGCTAACTATATTCAAAAGTTAAAAAAAAAACCTCCATACTATTCACATTAATAATCTTCGCGACCTGAAATAATAAATATGATTCAGGTCATGATTTTTGCTTCTGGTAGCATAGTACATGCAAGGGGGCTTCAAGGTATGTATCTCTTAATATGATATCACTATATCCAAACATGTATTTAACTAGTTATTCAATAATGCGGTACAAAATTTTGTGGCGCCATTCATTAACCCTCTAGTGCTAATAACCCTACCAATCTTTCTATCATACTTGACACAATGTACTTCTTCTGCTGGAAGGGCAAACTTTTATCAAAGGTCTTTTACAAAGACCGTTTCACATCACCATAGACAATACCCTAACCACACAACAAGGGGCTCTTGATTTCTGCAAATTCATCAAGGAGTTCGTGCAAGAGGGTCTGTTGTTTGTTCTAGATTTCTATCTACCTAGTCAATTGGAAAACTCAATTGGCCGATAGCTTTAAATTGGAGGCAAATACGAAGTCTAACGGCAAGGCTTTAGCCATTGCAACTGTAGACTGAATATAATAGTCATTAGTAAGTTGTTGGTGCTTGATGTAAAAGAGTTTCGCTGTCTTTTGCTCATCGTGGAAGGTGGATGATATGCACTACTACTAGCTCAGTACTACGAGAAATTTAGAGCGGCCATGAATGGAACGGGATTTCTGTAGATAGAGCACCGTAACACTAAACGTGAGGCTATTTATTTTTGCAATATGAGCTATTGCGGCCGTAACTAGGACATATTTTGGCAAATGGCCGGGCCCATAAATGAAGCATCAAGATATCCGTGCGTATTTTGGCTTGAGCTAGGTTGTCAATAAAGTACGATTATTTGAGGTGGAATGTTAACTCCGTTAGTTGTGAGCTAGTTTGAGGCAGTAGGAATTCGTATTCTTCAATCTAGTCAAAAGCCTTCCGCTTTCCGTCTACAATGCATTTGTTTAGAGATATAGAGAACTTGATGATAAGTAAATCCGAGCAAAGTTCGAGACGAGGTATGAGTTTCCCAAGGACTCCTTGCAATTTTCAAAAGTGATCACATCACAGCAATATAAACAAAGATACGATAAGCAACAGATACTGTCAATTGACCTTCCTGGCTGGGCGATCTAAACCGGCCCCTAAAACAGCAGTGAGGCTCTTTGCAAGCTGGCCGAGAGATATTTCGAGCCGAGATAAGATCTATGACCAGGAAGAACAATATAAAAAAGTTACTGATGTGAAGAATAGTACGGTAGTATTTGTTTTTGCTTGGCACGGCCGCTTCGGTGGTTCGTTCAGTATCGAAAGAGCGGCGGATGGCGGCCGAACGCGGGATAAGTACGGTGCGTCCGGCGATGACCTAGAGAAGCATTAACGGAGGCTGGCTGCAACCTACTGAATATAGTTGTACAGAAATGGGGGATGGGTAGCATCAAGAGAGATAATTGATTCCAATGCTAGAATACAAAGAAGAAAATAAAAGCATCTTTGGTGACTATGACGATATCAAGACGGGGAACAAACAAAACTCAGTTTCATGGGCTGACAGGGCTCATGGTCCTTTTGCCTTGCCTGCCAGTTCTTGATCGAGCAAGTCGTAATGAGGTGAATTTAATGATCGCCGGGCTGATTGCTGTCGCAGATTCGCGACGAATGTGCAGTTCAATCTAGTCATTCCGTTGATTCTAGCCGTTAACGGAGGCACGGCACGTTCTAAACACGCATATATCCATTCTTCGGCAGGCCCCTAGGTCAACATCAGGAATCTATTAGTGTAGGACAAAAGCTTATTGCTTGCTACCACGAACCATGCCATCGAAGTAGTTTCAGCTCTTACGGCGTTCTAAAACGGACGTGATCATGTTGATAATGATAGACACTGGTATTATTTGGTGATCTAAACAGTTACAGCTGACTTGACTGACAGGCGGTCAAGATATGAGGGCACGGGTTTCGGTCAGGCCCGAAGCGAGGCTTTATTGCATCTCAAAGTTTCTATATACATACATGTATGTGTCATTCACTACATGTGAATACATATACTGATACACATTAGGTGGTAACATAGCATACTCTCATTCCAGAGCCTGTATAGTTTCCCTAATGCTACATATAACTTGGGAATACAGAAGGGAAAAAAAAGTACCGTGCTTGTGGTCAAATTGCCTAGTAATACAGCACAGTCGACAAGCTCGGCCCCCAATAACCAGATAGGGAAAATAAATCGAGAAAGCTTACAGTCTTCAAGTTACAAGTATATCAATTGATGTTGATGGCAACGCAAAATAGGTGCATTGGCACATTGTACATATGCTGGTTAGCATGATGGATCCAACATGAACGTGTGGGTATGTGTCCACCCTGCATCTACATGTACATGATGTGTACATATAAGAAGTCTTGCATATTTCTAGAAGGCGAATAATGCCCCTTTTGTAAGCGTTACACGCCCCCCATGATACAAATTGTAGCGTCTTTATTCTTAAACAGGGTGACCTAATCGCAGAGACATCGCTGGTTCTGTCGAAGAGAGGCCGCGAGACGACTTTGTCTCAACGCATCAAGATAAATCGAGGCTGATATACTAGAGCAAAGTACATAGGTGAGTAGATTACAATGTTGAGCACAGGGAACACAGAAGCACGGGAGGGAGCTTTGAGTGTGTCTCAACGGTCTATGTGTAAAGTGTGAGAAGAAATCTACCGAGCCGCGACAGGAGAAAAACAGGAATGGATGGCCAGTCGATCGCCTTGGTCTGTCTAGCCGGTTGATTCACTATCTGTTCACTAAGTTCACTAGTTGTAGTATCGGGACGCTTGCATGGCGTCTTATATTCCAACTGGTACGAGGAAGTCTTGTACGATGACGACAAAATACAGAAGGGACCAGGAGGCTTGGCTTTACGTGAAATGCAAGAGACATGTAATCTTCGGCTTCTTCTTATTGCTACTATGGTTGGTTAAATGCCTCCCTTGAAAGCCCCTGTTTGTTACGATTAACCTTCCTCTTTTCCTCTTTTCCTCTGGCCTTTTTGGCGGACTGTCTTTCTCCGATGGCGAAGAATGACTAGAAAAGAAAGCATACTTTCCCTTGGCACGTGTAGTGAGACTAAATGCCACCTATCTAATATATATATATATGTATATAGCTTCGATTTGGGGGCTGCTGGCGGAAAATGAGGGAGCTATTACCAGCTTCTTTATCCTTTGGGTGAGCAGTGCCAAAAAGAAGACGAAAGGAACAAAAGAATAAAAGCACAGACTGTGTTAGTGCTTCACAAATAGTAGGCGAAGATTAAAACGGCCCATGGAGGCGCTTGAGCCAGACCAAAAACGTCGTTATCTTTGCTTTGCTTGGATACATACCATGTCATCTATATGACAGAAGTGTTATTCTCTCTTGCGTGATGCTAACGCAAGGTCTAAATTTTAATCCTGGACTATACAGTGAAAATATGTCAGATTGTCTGATGAGCATGGTAAAGATGAAAGAAAGTACGCGAATGTTTCTTGGGGTTCGATCTGAAAGGGTTAGTAAGTAGCATAAGACGTCAAGATTAAAGCTGGCTAGGGGTCAGGATAAGAACAGACCCATTCCATCCTTCGTTGTAGAACTGCCTATTCTGGGAGGTTACATCGGTAGTGCACAAGAGTAAAATAAACATGGAATTGGAGTTGAATACTGATAAAGAAAACAGATAGAAGCCGATTTGAAATTGCTTGAGGGCAGGCTCTACCTGGCTCAAAGATAACACTCGAGGAGGGAACACGGAGCATTTTGGCTGAGAAGGACGCTGGAATAGACATTCTGCAAGATTCCCCAAGAGATGTCGTTGTGTCTACTGGGAGTAAACGTTGTATCGTTAGATGGTAAAGCCAAGACTTTCACCGGCAGATAGTTTCATAAGCTAGAAACAAGCATTCGGCGAGTAGTCTTGGCTGTCTTGGCTGCAGTTCTTCTTTAACGACGAAGTAAACACTGTTAGTAGCTGAAAGCGATTGGCTTGCCTGCTTGGGTTGCAGGGGGGGGGAGGTTCGAGCCAAGGCCTGCTGCCACTTTGCTTGGCTGGGCAAACAGAGCAATTCTGAAAAGCTAGAAGTAGGCAAAGCAAATACAGAGCGAGAAATGCGAGCATCGGGTGAGATTGTCAACGTAAAAGTCAGCACCTTAGGCGAGGATCTTGCCGGCCTTGGCACGCGGGATGTTTACTTATCAGGCTCAATGAAAAGTGCCTTCGATGGACTAGTACATGATCAAGAAAGTATTCACTTAACAGAAATAGGCAAGACGCTAGACGGTATTGGAACTTCTATCGCATGGTACAACATGAAAAAGGTCTTCAGGGACGTCATTTTTGCTTAATATTTTGACAGTGAGCCAATCGAAGAGGCCATCAGGACCAAGGTCCCATGTTATCACCAGCCAGAATACAAAAGAGCCCGATGATTCTTCTCGATTCAGCGTCGTAGTCTGGCTGGCATAAAGCATTGCATGGAGGCGAATAGCGCGATACCACCTGAACAAGCATAAGACGATAGCACACTGAAGTCTAAAGAGATGCTGTTAAATGAAGGGAAGGCCGTCTTTACATGCTAAATTAGAAGTACGGGAGGACGAACAAGCTTCTTTCCACAGCTAGTAAATGTCTAGCGTATAAACCGGTAGTAACAAACATAAATACCGACTACCACATTAGGTAGGTCGAAAAATAGCAGCAGTGGCGACATGGGGTCTCTTTATTAGGCCTAGCTATCAGCAACCCTGTTGGCCAACCAGGTTCTGTAAAGAAGCTTGTAGTTCGGCGTATAAGTGACAAGTTTGCAGCAAATGCAGGCAGTGGCAGAAATAGAGATGGTGACAGAGACAAGGGAGAATATAATAGACACTGTTCTGGTGCTGGGCTAGGAGGGTCGAGGCGTGTGATGCGCTAGGCTCAGATTCCAGGCTTGGCAGGTGAGGTCGGAAGACCCGTCTCTACAAGGCAAGTCGACTTATCGTTGATTCTGCCCCGAGCACCCTGTTTTGAACCCTCCAAACAGCTGTTACTTGGAATTTGCCTATTTGGCTTGTCTTTCCGTCTCTGGAACTGTACCTTATCGTGCTTGGTTGTCCCTGAAGCGCTATGGCCCATCCCTGGCAGCGGCTGATTCCTCAGTAAAAGGCAAGGCACTTGAACTGAGAAGCCCAGCAGTGAAAGTAAGTGTTACCAAGTCTGTTTACCGATTTTGATTTGCTCCCCTAGTGTCGAACCTTATCTCAAGTGACCAATGCGGCTACTTACACACACTTCTACTATGGGATATTGTATCTAGCAACTAATCACTGCATATTGTCCGCACTAACCAGTCACGAAACAACAACGAACAAAATACTATATAAGAGACGAGCCTCCTCCTCCAAATGGTCTCTCTCTTTTCCTTTCCTCTCCAGGCTCGCATCTGCATTCGTCTCTTACCTACAGTCACAGCTTCTTAGACTATCACTCTCCTTACTACGCACCAGACTTTACTGTTCTTGGATCATTCTTCACAGCTCTTCAGCTCTACTCTTCAACTTTATAACCTTCATTATAAACTCTGCTAGCCGTTCACAATGGCTCCCTCTCTGAACTGTCTCCTCCTCGCTGCCCTGGCCGTCGCCCAGGTGCTCTCGCCGCTCCTACCTCCGGCGAGGCCACCAGTGCCTCGATCATGCAGGTGAAGAACCCCGCCTTCGTTAAGAACGGTCCCCTCGCTCTGGCCCGCGCCTACAAGAAGTTTGGCGTCAAGGTTCCCAACAACGTGGTCGATGCTGTCGCCCGTGTCATGGGCCAAGAAACTGCCCAGTCCCTCACCGGCACCGGTAGCGCTTCCACCACTCCTGAGCCTTATGACAGTGAGTACCTGACTCCTGTTGAGATCGGCACTCCTGCTCAGACCCTCAACCTCGACTTCGACACTGGTTCTTCCGATCTGTGGGTCTTTTCTTCTTCCACTCCTTCGTCTTCCGGTCACTCTGTTTACACCCCTGAAAAGTCTACCACCTCCAAGAAGCTGAAGGGTGAGACCTGGGACATCTCCTACGGTGATGGCTCTTCCTCCTCCGGTGTCGTCTACTCCGACGTCGTCTCCATCGGTGGTCTGGCCGTCAAGGGCCAAGCCGTCGAGGCTGCCACCAAGATCTCTGATGAGTTCGCCTCAGAGACCAACATGGACGGTCTGCTAGGTCTTGCTTTCAGCTCCATCAACACTGTTACCCCCACCCCTCAGAAGGTCTTCTGGGACAACGCTCTGGACTCCATGCCCGCTGGTCTCTTCACCGCTGACCTGAAGCACGATGCTCCCGGCAAGTACAACTTCGGTTACATCGACAAGAGCGCCTACACTGGCAACATCGGCTACACCGAGGTTGACTCTTCCCAGGGCTTCTGGGACTTCGCTGCTGAAACTTACGGCTATGGCGCTGTTAACGGCGGTAAGTCTCTGTCCGGCATTGCTGACACCGGCACTACCCTGCTGCTGCTGCCCAACTCCGTCGTCAGATCCTACTACAAGCAGATCAAGGGCGCCAAGTACGACTACTACAACGGTGGTTACACCTACCCTTGCTCCACCACCGTCCCTGAGTTCTGGTTCACTGTCGATGGTGTCAAGATCGCCATCCCCGGCGACTACATGACCTTCATGGCCGTCGACGATGCCGGCAAGACCTGCTACGGTGGTCTGCAGTCCAGCTCCGACATTGGCATCAACATCTTCGGTGATGTTGCCCTCAAGGCTGCCTACGTCGTTTTCGATGCCGAGAACGAGCGTATCGGTTGGGCTGCCAAGAACCTGTAAACAGGACACTCCTGTCTGTCAACGGGAGGTCTGTGTCCCAATATAAACCACTGGTAACCCATTCATACTAACAACCGCCGGCTTCTCAGTTGGTCTGTTGCTGGTCACTTACACATTCCTTTCCATCTCTCATAATGCTGTCTGCGCGATGTCTCAAACACCCCTCTTTCGATCAAGGGTTTGATAATCACAATCTCTTTCGTGGTCGTTAGTCACTCCCGGACTGCATTCGTTTTCATTTTCTGTTTTGCATGGATCTTATACATCATCCCTTTCTTTGCTGTATGACATTCTTGGCATGGCTTCTGGTATATATTCTCCATGCCCTGGATTTCCTGTATTTAATTGTCTTGACATCACTTTTCTCTAAACCATTGAAATACAAAACTTCTTTGTTTTAAGCTTAATTCTCTCTATACTTGTGACTTTTATGTTTTGTGATTTGTTATATTTCGTTGATCCCTATTGTTTAACCTAAATATCTACGTAGAAAACCCATTACTTGGTGACTAACCCCTGACTTACGTTATGATGATGCTTTTATATACTCAAAATAACTCCTATGATATCACAAAAGTAAACCTCTTACTTCGAATTGAAGCAAAAAGGAAAGATGGGGTCTTGCCGTGGATCGAACACGGGACCTCTCGCAAGCAATGCTTTAGGGTGAGCCCTAAGCGAGAATCATACCACTAGACCACAAGACCTTATACTTGATCGTGATAAACTTGATGCTAGGTGCTCTTATATATTGTGGCGTTGAAAACGTCAAAATTGTAATGTCGGCCCAGGTAGATGTGGTAGCTACGTCTATTCATTGTTTGCCTGGTTGTCAGATAGAGTATTGGACTTTAACCATATGCTCTGACTGATGGATATTGTAGATGTATTGGCCTCTGGCTATAACTTTTATGTAAATCTCCGGAGATAGCGGCGTAGTAAAGATGTAATTAGTTACGGAAGTACTGCGAACCTGCTCCCCACCATGGATTATATGATTCCACTTTGTAGATATAAATTGTATTTGTAAATGTGTAGTTGTATGCGTTCTGGGAAATTAAGAGGGGGAAAACAGATTGTTAGCTGTGTAACTTTGGGCCTTATGC